>JAUIMM010000608.1:5327500-5460000 GCA_031769625.1 Taudactylus pleione
GCATGTAGCACGAACCCGGGAGATCCGTGCTACATGCATCTGTGTGATTGGCACAGAGCAATGACAGGTCCGTGAGACCCGTCTGTGCTGCTGTGGTAAAAAAAAAAAAAAAAACCTGTGTAAAAAAAGAAAAAAATGGCGTGCACCCCCCCAAAAAAGAGCAACCAGCCCCGGGCATTAGTAACCCAGTGCTGGGTGTGCTTAAATACAGGGGACAAACGACGTAGGGGTCCCCTGTACTTAAGCACAACCAGCACCGGGCTAGTCAGAACCAGCGCTGGTTGCCAAAATACGGGGGACAAACGACGTAGGGGTCCCCTGTATTCTGCGCAACCAGCTCTGGGCTCTGATCCGGTCCTGGTTCTGGAAATATAGGGGACAAAAAATGAGTAGGGTTCCCCTGTATGTTCCAGAACCAGCACTGGACTTTTTCTAGCGGGGGGCTGATGCCACAGCCAGGGGAGCCCTTTCACCGGGCCCCCCAGCCGCAGCATCAACCCTGACCGCTAGTCAGCCCAGGCCGGGGATCCCTGGAGAGCTGGGGACCCCCCCAATAAAGGGGTCACCCTCTCCAGGGCACCCCAGGCCCAGGCTGATAGCCCGGGGCTATCCCCGCCACCCCTGGTGGCGGTGGGTGGCGGGTTGATTGTGTGGTGTGGTGTAAATAAAGAATATCAAACATTGTCTTTACAAGTAGAACTGCAAGTCCCAGCTAGCCTGCCCCGCATGCTGGTACTTGGAGAACCACAAGTACCAGCATGCAGGGCATTAAGGGCCCACTAGTACCTGTAGTTCACCTGTAAAAAAAATGTTTAAAAAAACACAGGACACACACACCGTGACAGTATAAGTTTATTAAACATACATACACACACACACACACATGTACACATACTCACCTATGTAACCTGTAGCATCGGTCCACTTGTCCGGTAAAGTATCCCTAGGGGACCTGTGAAAAAAAACATACTCACCATCTCCTATGCGAGGTTCTGTCCTCTTCGTTCCAAATAGGCAACCCCCGGACTTGGCAAAAAAAAAAAACGAAAACGCGATCCACGAACTTAGTACCGTTCTATAGAACGGTACTTCCCGAATGAGAGCTTAGCGGCGGGGTATCACCATGGAAACCCCGCTGCTAAGCGTTCATTGGCTGAGAGAGGTCATCTCCCGTCTCTCAGCCAATGAACGGCTCCCTCCATTGTAGTCAATGGTGGGAACCGCAGGGTAAACTTTAATAACCTTGCGGCTCCCAGCATTGACTACAATGGAGGGAGCCGTTCATTGGCTGAGAGAGACGGGAGATGGCCTCTCTCAGCCAATGAACGCTTAGCAGCGGGGTTTCCATGGTGATACCCCGCCGCTAAGCTCTCATTCGGGAAGTACCGTTCTATAGAACGGTACTAAGTTCGTGGATCGCGTTTTCGTTTTTTTTTTTTTGCCAAGTCCGGGGATGCCTACTTTGGAACGAAGAGGACAGAACCTCGCATAGGAGATGGTGAGTATGTTTTTTTTCACAGGTCCCCTATGGATACTTTACCGGACAAGTGGACCGATGCTACAGGGTTACATAGGTGAGTATGTGTACATGTGTGTGTGTGTGTGTGTGTGTGTATGTATGTTTAATAAACTTATACTGTCACGGTGTGTGTGTCCTGTGTTTTTTTTAAACATTTTTTTACAGGTGAACTACAGGTACTAGTGGGCCCTTAATGCCCTGCATGCTGGTACTTGTGGTTCTCCAAGTACCAGCATGCGGGGCAGGCTTGCTGGGACTTGCAGTTCTACTTGTAAAGACAATGTTTGATATTCTTTATTTACACCACACCACACAATCAACCCGCCACCCACCGCCACCAGGGGTGGCGGGGATAGCCCCGGGCTATCAGCCTGGGCCTGGGGTGCCCTGGAGAGGGTGACCCCTTTATTGGGGGGGTCCCCAGCTCTCCAGGGATCCCCGGCCTGGGCTGACTAGCGGTCAGGGCTGATGCTGCGGCTGGGGGGCCCGGTGAAAGGGCTCCCCTGGCTGTGGCATCAGCCCCCCGCTAGAAAAAGTCCAGTGCTGGTTCTGGAACATACAGGGGAACCCTACTAATTTTTTTCCCCTGTATTTCCAGAACCAGGACCGGATCAGAGCCCAGAGCTGGTTGCGCAGAATACGGGGGACCCCTACGTCGTTTGTCCCCCGTATTTTGGCAACCAGCTCTGGTTCTGACTAGCCCGGTGCTGGTTGTGTTTAAGTACAGGGGACCCCTATGTCGTTTGTCCCCTGTATTTAAGCACACCCAGCACTGGGTCACTAATGCCCGGGGCTGGTTGCTCTTTTTTTGGGGGGGAGGACGCCATTTTTTTCTCTTTTTACACAGGTTTTTTTTTTTTTTATTTACCACAGCAGCACAGACGGGTCTCACGGACCCGTTAGTGCTCTGTGTCAATGACACAGATGCAAGTAGCACGGATCTCCTGGTCCGTGCGTGCATCTGTGTCATTGAAATACACAGCAGCACAGACGGGTCTCACTGACCCATCTGTGCTCTGTGTCACTGTCAATCACACAGATGCATGTAGCACGGATCTCACGAGTCCGTGCTACATGCAAATGAGCACCATAATGCTGATTGGCTGAGAGCCGTGACAGACGGCTCTGTCAGCCAATCAGCACTTTGCCCATTAAAGGCAAAGGCATTTTTTTTTAAATGGCCGCTCGAGGCAAAACCTCGAGATCCGACAGCAGATCTCGAGGTTTTGCCTCGGGAGAGGGATCCGGGGCAGACAGGGAGATCCGAGCTTGGGCTCGGATCGCCCCGGATCCCCGAAGTTCGGGTGGGTTCGGTTCTCAGGGAACCGAACCCGCTCATCCCTAGTGATTACTAAATATACTAATAATTACAATTAAGCACATAAACAATAATGTACAGGTTGAGTCTCCCATATCCAAAATGCTTGGGACCAGGGGTATTTTGGATAACGGAATATTCCGTATTTTGGAATATTTGCATATCATAATGAAATATCTTGGGAATGGGACCCCAGTATACACACAGAATGCATTTATGTGTTATATACACCTTATACACACAGCCTGCAGGTCATTTTATACAATATTTTCAATAATTTTGTGGCTCAAGCAAAGTTTGTGTACAGAAATGAAATTCATTTATGTATCATATACACCTTATACACACAGCCTGAAGGTAATTTTATACAATATTTTTAATAATTTGTGCCTTAGACAAAGTTTGTGTACATTGAGCCTTCAAAAATCAAAGGTTTCATTATCTCAGTCATGACAAAATTATTCCGTATTTCGGAATATTCCGTATTTCGGAATATTTGGATATGGGAGACTCAACCTGTAATATATAATAGCATGGTAAACCTCTTTTCAGGTCAGTGAAAAGCCTAGAATAAGAATTCAAGAATGGACCATTTATGCCTAGAGGGATTTCCTCCTGTGTCACAACAAAGTCACTGGCCTGTACATAATGTGACATCTGCAGAGATGCACAATCTTTAGCCAGTATAACACTGTAGAGTCTGCAGGCAAACAGCGGCTGCATCTCAGTATTGTCTCTGAAGAAAGGAGGCATCTTAATGAAAATTTCTCTCCCACAAACAGAAGTAAAACAGATAAACGAGTAGTACAAAAGCAATATAAGTCATTGATAAAATGAGAAAACATTGTACGACGAGAAATGCACCCTGTATAGTCGTCAAACCAGAATACATGTATAATTTGATTTGGGTTTATTATTAAAATTTTCCTTCCGTTAGTCTATAAAACAAATGCAGATGAAATCAGTTGCTGAGAATGTAACTGCATCTGCGCAGCTATAGGAAAAGGGAACATTACAGAATTTATTAACAGATGGAAAGAATGAACGAAATAATGAATTCAAGCAAATTCAAATGAAGACATGCATGCATGAAAGCATCACTACCGGATTATACTTTGTAACAAAATAAGCAACACAGGATTGAGGATGCTGGAAATATCATTTCAAATGTTGCAGAATACAGAAGTTTCAGGTGAATGGTTCAGAATGCAGTCTGGGGGTATATTTACCAAGCAACATCATTTCAAAACCAACGCGCCTGCGTTTCTGTCGGCAGGATTTAGGAGCAATAATATTAAATGCAAACCTGGGAATCTTTTGCATTTATTATTATTGCCCTTTAAAATCCAGATTCTAGAACCACCAAATGATTAACTATAGCTCTGGGAATGCGCCAGTCATATGCCTCCTGCAATGTGTTAGCACAGCCTAGAACACCACTTGCCTGCTTCATTCTTCCATCTTCTGGAGCATGTTATAGTAACTGATCTAGGTTTGGAAATACTGACTGACAAGCTTGTCTAGATTCAGGATTCAGAAACGGCTTATAGTGATAGCTCAGAAAATTAGCCTGATGAGACACCACTGCACAAAGGGGCAATTATTTTATTAAACGACTATAGGCATATTAACTCTATTGTATAATGGGGATAATTGTTCTTCAGCAACTTGTCGCTCCCTTTGTAACAAAAAATGAAAAACGCTTTAGTAAAAATCTGTAATTGCTGACTGAATAATACCTCTTTTATACCAAAGTTTTGGGACTTTGAATAAGTTTCCAACCCGGGTCAGACCTGGGGAAGACCCCTTTTACACTAAGGTGCCGACCCGGGCACCATTCCGGGTCTGCAGTGACCCCGGCTCTTCGGGCTCAGGTAAGCAGCGCTTCTTTCCCTCCCTCTTACCTCACTCTCCGTTGCCTCCAGGGGCTGGGAGCGCTGGTAGGGCAGCAGTGAACGTTGGAGATGATGTCATCTCCAAACGCCACTGAAGCCAGCCAATCTGTCAGCATGTGGCATGATCCGGGTCATCGTGAAACGGATCGCACCGTTTACACTGCAAGGTGACACGAGAACGACCCGTGGTCAACCCTACAAGCTACCCGAGTTGGATCCATTAACACTGACAAAAATCCCGGGTTGATAGGCATTCACGTCGGAGTAAAAGGAGTGACTTTTACATTTATTAAACATACCAAATATGATAATCTCTGAGAAAATAAAATTATACCCAATACATTTCATATTCTTTAAGTAGCAGAGAATGTAAAACAAAAATACATTTATTTGCACCCCTTACATTAAAACAGACTGTCCAGGTGCAAAGTTGTTTTGCTTTGGTCCCATCTCAGAATCAGCCCAAATAGGTAATGTTAGTTGCTATTCCAGGTAGTTATGGATTCTCAGAATGGCCATTTCTGCAGGAAAAGAATCTGTACCTATACATGTTCCTAAAGTTTTATCTACCAATAACTTTTGAGGATTACTGGAGCCTTATCTTTTGAGCGTAAAGCTGGGTACACACTATGCGATTCTCAGCCTGACATAACTATATCTGTCAGATAGAGCCGATAATTGTGTATAGTGTACAAAGCATCAGGGCATGACAGTTGGTCTAAAATCCTTCGGATTGGCTCCTGATATAGCGTGTGATGCACACGCTATGTTGTTCACGCCGTACTGGTATCGGCCAGAAAGTGTTGTGTGTAAGGACCTCTTCCCAATGTACACCAATAGTTTAGAGGCACCCAATTTGCAGTGGAACTATACATCTCAGCAACATGTACCATGGCAGGGCATGCTAGTATGTGTAGTTCCACGCCAGACGAAAAGCGGCATGTGGTCAATCCCAGATGTAGTCCTTGCAGGAGTGATAACGTGCCATCTACATCACTCAAAGTATGTGAACTCACCTTTGGCCAAGTATTGCTATCAAATGCATAACCAGGCCCCTCTAGCATCCCATCTTTTCACCTGTGCCCAAGTATTGATGTCATCAGCTTCACCATGCACCTGTAGCATCCTTCATTTCACCTGTGCCCAAGTATTGCGGTCATTAGCCTCACCAGGACCCTCTAGCATCCCTCGTTCACACCAGCATTGAGAAATTTTGTAACGTAAAAAGTCAAGCCCTTTATTAGCATTTTCCAGCCTGACAGCGCAATAGCTGACAGTGTGTACAGAGAAACTATGGGCCGTATGCAATTAGACACCAAAAGCTGAGATTTGCGAAAAAATGAGAGATATGGTAAAACCTTATCTTTATGATCTTTATTTCTATGAACTCCATAGGGATCCACAGGAGACCTTGGGGGCATAGGTTGATGACGTCAGTCGTCGGGCACCTCAATAGCTAATTTTGCGCTCCTAGTATGCACTGGGCCCCTCTCCTATACCCCACTCCCTGGCCAATGCACCTCAGTTACGTAACAAGCCAATGGCCGGAGGAGAAGAGAGAAAAAAGAAATTCTGGAACACACAAGTATCACATTCTCACATTTAGAAGGAGACGGAAAAACTGGTGACCAGCCCATCTGCAGTATAGGTGCGACAAGGCAGGAGTCCTGTGGATCCCTATGAACTTCGTAGAAATAGAGATAACAAAGGTAAGGTCTTACCATATCTCTTATTTTCTACTGCAGGGTCCATAGGACTCCACAGGAGACCTTGGGGATGTCCCAAAGCAGTCTCCTTAAGGGTGGGGACGCTCCTGTGGAGAAAGGAGAATCCGCCGCCCCGAAGGAAGCATCCTGAGAGGCAAAAAAAATGCATAATACCTTAAGAAGGTATGGACAGAATCCCATGTGACCGCCTTACACAGCTGAACAGCCGAGGCGCCACGGCGAGCTGCCAACGAATGACCCACAGACCGAGTAGAATGAGCCTTAACAGAGGACGGAACAGGAAGGCCCTCATGAATGTAAGCCTCTGAAATTGCCAAGCGAATCCAGCCTGCCAAAGTCTGCTTAGTGGCAGGCTATCCCTTCTTACGGAAACCATAAAGGACAAACAACGAGTCCGACTTCCAAACTTGATTGGTCCTTAGAGCATGTACCACATCCAAGGAGGCCTCACCAGCTGAGAGGTCTGGGGAATTAAAGGCCGGCACTATAATTTCCTCAATGTGGAAACTAGATACCATCTTAGGTAGAAAATCAGGGCGAGTCCAAAGCACCGCCCTGCCCGTATGAAAAATCAGAAAGGGAGGGAGACAAGAAAGAGCCCCCAACAAATGGCGGTCCTTGGAGAGCCCTCACGACCACAGCCAAATCCCAGGGAGCCACAGGTGGGACAAAGGGAGGCTGGATGCGAAGCACACCCTGCATAAAAGGTGTGCACAACAGGAAAAGTAGCAATCCTACGGTGAAACAGTACTGACAGGGCAGAGACCTGCACCTTCAGAGAAGCAAGGCGAAGACAGTGATCTAAGCCTGCCTGTAGGAAAGCCAAAACCCTGGATATTCCAAATACCTGAGGATCGTAACCTCTGGGGCGACATCATTCAAAGAAGGTGAGCCACACTCTGTGATAAATTCTCGCACAAGCAGGCTTTCGAGTTCTGAGCATGGTGTTAACCACCGAGTTGGAAAAACCCCTGGACCTCAAGAGGGCAGCCTCAAGAGCCACGCCATCAAAGACAGACGACTTAGGTCCGGGTAGAGGGAAGGACCTTGGGACAATAGGTCTGGACGTAGAGGCAACAGCATCGGAGTGTCTATGGAGAGAAGATCTGTGTACCAGTGACATCTGGGCCACGCTGGAGCCACCAGCAGCAGCATGCCTTCCTTCTTGCTTGAACTTTCGAATCACCCGAGGAAGAAGGGAGAATAGAGGGAACAAGTATGTGAACTGGAAGGTCCATCTGACCGACAGAGCGTCTACCAGCAGAGACCCCATATCTCTTGTCCTTGAGCCGTACACTAGCAACTTGTGGTTGTGCCAGGAAGGCCCCACTTGTTCACTACTAGCTGAAATACTTCCTGGTGAAGGGACCATTCCCCTGGGTGTATGTCGTGACAGCTTAGGAAGTCCGCTTCCCAGTTGAGCACTCCCGGAATGAACACCGCCAAGATGGCTGGGAGATTGCCCTCCGCCTAAGTCAGGATGCTGGACACTTTCATTAGTGCCGCCTGACTTCGAGTGCCTCCTTGGTGGTTTATGTAGGCCACTGTGGTGGCGTTGTTTATCGGAAGAACGGACTCCTCTATTGTCCACCTTCCCTGGAAGAGGTGTGAACATGTCACTGCACCCCAACCCCGGGGACAGGCATCCGTTGTCAGGAGGACCCACTACGGGATCCAAAAGGAGGGTCCTTGGTAAGGTGACTTGTGTGAAGCCACCAAGTCAGAGACAGACATACCTCTGGAGACAGTACCAATGTCTGGGTTCGTATCCGGCGTGGAGATCCGTCCCATCTGGAAAGGATCAGAGTCTGTAGAGGCCGGGAATGAAACTGGCCATAATGCACCATGTCGAAGGTCGACACCATGGAGCCCAGTAACTGCATTGCTGAGTGAATCGACCCCCGGCAACTGTGCAGGCAGCTGCGAACCCGCTGCTGCAGTGTGGAAATTTTGTCCCTGCTTAAGAAAATCCTCTGTTGTTGAGAATCAAACAATGCCCCAAGATGCAGCATCCTCTGTGAGGGCATCAGAGAGAACTTCTTCCAGTTGATCAACCAGCGTGGCTTTGTAACACTGTGATTATCAGCTGTAGATGCTGAAGAAACAATTCCGGAGACCTGGCTAGCAATAGCAGATCGTCCAGCTAAGGTAACAGACAGATCCCCTGCAGCCGCAGTTGGGCCGCCATCACTGCCATAAGTTTGGTGAACACCCTGGGTGCCGTGGACAGTCCAAACGGCAGGGCCTGAAACTGGAAGTGGTGTTTTAAAACTGCGAACCTGAGGTACTTCTGGTGAGCCGAAGCTATCGGGACATGCAGGTATGCATCCTGAATGTCCAGAGACACCATAAAATCCCCAGGTTCCATAGCCAGTATAATAGACCACAGGGTTTCCATTATTGAAGCGAGGCACTCGGAGAAACTTGTTCATGGACTTGAAATTCAGGATAGGCCTGTATGCACCATTCGGTTTCCAAAAAGAGGGTGGAATAATACCCCATTCCTCTCTGGGAAGTAGGTAACGGAACTATAACACCCTCCAGGAGCATAGAACGTATAACTTTCTGAAGTTCCAATGCCTTTTCCTGATCCATCTGAAGTCCCGTAGGAAAGAATTGATGAGGAGGTCTGTAGCGGAAGGAGAGGGCGTACCCTTGAAAGACCACTTCCCTTACCCACGTGTCTGTTGTGGTGTGACACCAACACTGAGGGAACTGAAGAAGTCGGCCTCCCACCTTGGGGTCCCCAAAGGAGAGGCCCGCCCCGTCTGGCTGAGGGTTTAGCGTCGGGCTTGGCAGCTGGACGCCTGGTACTCCAAGCCTGCTTCTTGGGTTTTGTGACCTTCTTAACTCCTGACGGTCTGGGAAAGGACTGAACTTTGGACTTACCCTGAGGACGGAAGGTCCGAAAAGACGGAGTTCCAGATCCCGACGGCATTGGGGCAGAGGGTAAACAGGCAGACTTTGCAGCCACCAAGGTGTCTACAATATTGTCCAAATCTAGCCCAAACAAGACCTGGCCATTGACGGATAAAGTCTCTAACCCTTTCTTGGACTCAGCATCTGCTCTCCAAGATCACAACCAAAGAGAGCGCCTGGCTGACACCGCAGCCAATGAAATACGAGATGTTAAGAGACTAATATCCAAAGCCACCTCATTCACATATGTAGCCAAGTCTCTGAGGTAACCTACCAGTTCAATTTGTTCACTGGTAGCTTCCAAAGACAAGGACGCTTCCAACGTATTTGCCCAACGTTCCATGGCCCTGGCCACCCAGCATACAGCCATAGCTGGCCTAGCGACCCCCCCAGAGAGGGAATAAATGGACATCCTTTAACGATGACATGGACGGCATAGGAAGGGTCGCACTTTTTACAAGGCATGTAATATGAGAATCCACCTGAGGAGGAGCTTCCCATTTAGAGAAATACTTCTACTGGAACGGATAAGTGGCCTCCAACCGTTTCTGCGGTTGAAATCTCCTGCTTGGAGGCTTCTTGCAAATGTTCAACTAACTGATCCGACAGAGGAAAAGCTGTTGCTGAACTTTTAACTTCCTTAAAGAAAGCATGTTTGGATTTTGGCTGTGAAGCCCAAGTCCATAAATTTTGGACTTAGGCTCCACCTCTTTTTAAGGGAGCTCCGATTCAGATAAGTCTTGAATTTCCCATAATCAGTCGACACATCATCTTGATAGTAAGTGGACTGAGAAGACAGCACCTCCTTCCTAGCTGGAGTGCAGGAAAGACTCGCCCTGTAAAATCTCCATCAGGTTTTGCACCGTGTTGGAGAGTGTATTAACCGAAGCAGGTTCAGGTGACGCCTGGTAGGGGGTAGGTTGTAAAGGCATATTATGAGCCACAACCAGTTGCCGGGGAGTCCCCTGTAAAGTAGATGGCATAGCAACCTGCGGAGCGTACCCCAACTGTGGGGCCACTGGAGGTACAGCAAGCCGACCCATCAAGGTAGTTAATGCTTGTGCAAAACAAGCACAGGGCGGCTCTTGAGAAGAGCTGGGCCAAGCAGGTAATCCTGCATTCCTGACACACAGGGTACACAATCTTCCTACAATAATCTCCCCATCCTTTGGTCCTGCAAAACACCTAGTGGAGGACTGTGTGAGGGGGATATCGGCCTGTCCAGAATCACTTCCAGACATAATGGATGCATGTGTCACACTCCGCAGATCAATAAACACCTGAGCTGTGAAGTAAATTAACACCCTGTGAGTATCTGTCACTGCTGGGGCTAGTGAGAATAGAAAGTACAGGGATAGTAAAATGGCTGACATAGTGAGAGAAAGAAAGTCAGACAGATAGAGCTAGCATCAGACACATACAATGCAAGAATAACACCTGCACTACTTTGCACTTTAATCAACTACCAGACCTACAGTCTAGTAGGAACAGTGCTACGTACACCGACCAACTGAAGAAGAGGTATGTAGAGGGACCCAGGCTCCACAGCTCCCGGCAAGACCAGCGTCTATAACCCATAAAATGGCCGCCGGGGGACTCATAGCGGGCGTGCCTAAGGGAGTGCTGCCAGACCGCTGTGGAAAGGTGCGCAGTGCAGCGGGGGAGGGGCCGGCTGTGCCTTATAGGGAAGGCCGGCTCCCCTGGCGTGTTATTAACCCCTGGGATGCCACAGCGTCTGCACGTTGTGGCCCCTTATCCCTGGTGGTCTAGTGGCAACGCAGATGCCATGCCTGGTGTCACACGCAGCCGCTTCCAGGGGGTCCCCATCCCTGGGAAGTGAAATGTACTGTGAGATCAGCAGGCGCCCACCACGGATGCCTGCTGCTTACCTGACGTACCCTGTGCAGTCCGGCCACAGTCCTGGGCGTCTGGGGGTCTTTGCTAGCCAAAACCTCCAGACCCGCGCCACGACCCCTAGCATGATGTCGGCGTCTCGGCGCCGCAGGGTGTCGGAGTGGCAGCATGGGCTTCCGCTGGACAGCCCATGCTGACTACTCTTGCAGGCAACACTATTTTTCTGGGGCTGACAGGCAGCCCCTCTTGAAGTGACCCGACTCCGGCTAAGCATCTACGAAACTGAGGTGTATTGGCCAGGGGGCGGGGTATAGGAGAGAGTTCTGGTCACCGGTTTTTCCGTCTCCTTCTAAAATGTGTAAAATGTGAGAATGTGTGCTCCAGAATTTCTTTCTTCTCTCTTCTCCTCCTCCGGCCATTGGCTTGTTACCTAACTGAGGTGCATTGGCCAGGGGGCGGGGTATAGGAGAGGGGCCCGATGCATCCAGGGAGCGCAAAATTAACCATTGAGGTGCCCGACGACTGACGTCATCAACAGGTACCCGCAAGGTCTCCTGTGGAGCCCTATGGACCCAGCAGTAGAAAGTATCGCTGATTGCGACTTTTCGCCTTTCAGAAACTTATCTCCGTATAAAATTCCATCCACTTTTCGCGTATGCGGAAATTCAAAGCAAATGTAATAGGCGAAAAAGATTCGCTTCTGAATAGCAGGAGAAAAGAAGAGCAACATTTTTGTTTTGGGGTGCACAGGTGGGGAAACCACTCAGAACCCTGGGAGACAGCCTCCCAAAGGACAACTGCGTAAAAAAAAAATCCGGACTTAAGTACACCCAAAAAAAAGTACTTTCATTTCGGGGGCAAAAAAAGCACAAAGTGGGGGGACAGCTTCGCAAACTAGCGAAATAAGGTTCTGGGGGTGCTCTAAGAAGGGGTCAAGTGTTTTTGGGATTGCAGGTGCTTTTATGTGAGAGGAATTTCACTTTTATTAAAACTTCACTTTAGAGACATTAAAAATGATGCTTGCACCCATTTTCAGGTACCCCAAATTTGTCAGGACTACTTATTTTCTCCAAAAAATACTGCTTTATGGCATTCTTCACCACTTGTGCCAAGACGCTAATTAGAGGCAATTGTACCAACTTAAGCACCCAAAACAGTTTAATTAGGGCTAATCGGACACTACTACATTGATCCCCAATGTTTCTGCATCTATTTGGGGGGTTCAGACTGATTTCCCCGACTCTGACACCACTTTAATCCTGTTCTGACTTCGAGTGTTGCCGTTTTCGCGTCTGTTGGAATTGAATATGGCGAATAGCGGGGACACGCACGTTAAGTTTCCACGGACAAAATACACGATGTAGGCGAAAACTAATTGAATACGGCCCTATATCGGCGAAATTATTTGGAATTGAAAGGATCATTCGTAACAATACAATTATAGGGTAGTGTATACGTTGTTTATTGGCCATTTTGAAGATCATTTTGGTTGGTCTGAATTGGTCTAGTCATTAGCATTTTTGGGCAAAATCTTATAGTGTGTACCCAGCATTACATATTCTAGAGGTAAGAGATCAATTTTATCTGCTCTAAAAGCACATGTCAAAAATGGGAGAACAACAAAAGTCAGTGATACAAGTGCTTTATATAAGATCTACTAATACCTATTAGGGGTAGGCAAACCTTTCAGAAGGCTATCTTAACAGAAGAGATTTACTGCAATAAAAGCTGTAACACATTCACAGCAGATTGCTTGTTTTATATACACAATCATTGGCATCATGGAAACTCTGCCACAGGTCAATGACTATAGAAAAGGAGGTCTTCACCAGAGCAAGCAATCTGTTCCTGCAGGTTTTCTAATAGAGTCTAGAAAATGAAAGGCAGTGTCCAAATGGTTGCTATGGGTTACAACCATTTCTTGACACCTACATGTGGACTAGTTTCACAAATATCCTTAAAACAGATTTACATAGCCTGCACTCATCAATGCAAATTTACTACAAATACATAACTTAGGCCCTCATTCAGAGCCGTACGCTCTGAGCAGAGCGCACGCTCTGCATGAGGGCCGGGCTCCTTTTTCATGGAGCGTCCTCCTGGACGCTCGTATAGCTGTGGGTCACCACCCACAGGCTATACGAGCGTGCATTTTGATGGCCGCGATGGTCGTGACCATCGCGACCATCGAAATTGCGAGCCGGAGCCTGCGGTTGAGGTTTTCAACCGCAAGCTCCGGAGTGATTTTGGCTCTATCAGAGCCAAAATCACTCCCACTGACATCACTACTGATGTCAGTGGGCCGGGTTCTGACGGGAGGCGTTCCCGTGGGAACGCCCCCGTCAGGGAGGCACGCCCCCGGCACGCCCACCAAAGGGGGCGTGCTGTCAATCAACATTGACAGCACGCCCCCTTTGATCGGACACAACGAGCGAAGGAAAGTCCTTCGCTCGTCGTGTCTGGCGCATGCGCACGACGGAGCTCCCTCCGTCGTGCGCATGCTCAGTGCAGACCATCGACCCACTTGCGAGCGTACAGCCGCTCGCGAGTGGGTCTGAATCAGGCCCTTAATCTGTATGGTGTGGGTGGAAATGTAAGACAGGACTTTTTACCTGAAAAATTACTTAATGCATCTCTGCTCCCATTCGCTTCAGTTACTGCTCTACGGAACTGTTCCAGAATAGCATGGAGCTCTGAGGAGCGCTGTAGAGTTCTATGTTCAGCAATACGTAGGCGTTCCTTCAGAACATGGAATTCACGCTGATAGGCAATCAATTTCTCTGCAGAAGGAGAAAGAACAAATATCTCATTGAATGAAGGAATAGAACTGTATTTTGCCTTACACTTTTCAAATTGAACCTACAGAGCAAGTTGGTAAAAAGTGAAGAGAGTTTCCTCATTCATTATAAAAGATCTGCAGGTGTTAGCCAGCCTCGCTCCTACACCCACTGAATACCCCACGCTCCATACCCTACACACAAGAGACATATGGAGAGAAACAAAAACATACTAGTAAGTTAATCAGCTTCTGAAAATAAAATTAACCCTAGTGCATATGTGTGACTGTGTGGTAGGGAACAAAGATTGTAAGCTCCAGAGGAGAGGGGACTGATGTGAATGACCAAATATTCTCTGTAAAGCGTAAAATGTATGCTCTATATAGATAATAAACAATAATTGTTTTCCATATAGGTACTACATGGATCAAGAAAAGGTCTATCCAGAATTACGCTCCTTCAGAGAATTACACTTTACATTTTCTAGTAATTTTCAATACTAAACAGAGATATTAGATTGCTAAATTCTACAGGTCTGCAGAACATTGCCTTGTTCTTATTACACTATAATCTATTTTGCAGAGTATCCATTTCAGCAAATATATTCTTATTTCCGTAAGTATCAGTCATACTGTATCAGGAATTCTACTGAAGTCACTAATGCTTAGAATTTAATCACTTGTACAGTCCAATAGGGGTTTTTCCATGAGCTCACAGCCAAATAAAACTGACCCTTTTATGTGATATGTCTGTTATTTAACTTTATTCTTTTTCATTTATAAGATTTATTCTATAAATGTTTTTTTTTTTATTGGAGTAAAAGAAAAACACAGTAAACAGCAGTGGCATATCTATAGAAGGTGCAGGGGATGCGCTTGCTATGGGGCCCGCCAGCACAGCAAGCATCCCCCTGCACCCTCTGTAGCAAGGCCGACCAAGACTTGCTGGTGTAACTGGGAACACTGGTCCCTGAAGAGATCAGAGACTAAAGACACCTCTGATCGCACCTGAGGCCAGTGTTCCCAGTGATGCAGTGTGTGGGAGACGTCATGACGTCACCCTCAACACCTGCGATGAGAGGAGCCTGCGTCTGCTGCTGGATCTACTTAGATACAGTCAGCGGCAGCGTCTATGCGGGGAGCAGACGTCGTGGACTGGAGCGTTGCCCAGCGGCCAGCGTGAAGAGAGGTAAGTACTGCGCCAGGGAGGGGGCCACAGCATAAGGGGCACTACCAGGGGCATTACTAAGGGCACAGCATAAGGGGCACTGCATTAGGGGCATTACACAATGGGCATTGCATAATGGACACAACTACAGTGGGTACTGCATAATGGTCAAGACTACAGGGGGTACTGCATAATGGGCACAACTACAAGGGGGCACTGTATAATGAGCACTTCATAAGGGGCACAACTACAGGGGTATTGCATAATGAGCATAACTACAGGGGCACTGTATAGGTAGACCTTTGGGGCCCCAAGGAAATTTTGCTATGGAGCCCCCGTACCTCTGGTTACGCCCCTGGTAAATAGCAAATATGCACACAGGAATAAGAACAAAAAGCAATGAGCTATGACCAGACCATGGATGGGCTAAATAGTACATTGTGAAAACAGCACATGTTACATACAGAGCAAACATCAAGGAGGGCAAAAAGCGTAGCAAAACGCTGACATTTTCTAACCTCTCACCCTATTACATTTGGCCTAAGGTGTTGAAGGTTCCACTAATAAGCAAAGTCCAACATTTGAGAGCACATATGTAAACAATGGTAAGAGTAGAATGACCAAACCCGCACTATGGGGTCTATTCATGAAGCACTGAAAAGACTAGAGAAGTGTGCCAGTGGAGAAGTTGCCCATGGCAACCAATCAGCTTTGAGGTTTCATTTAACAAGTACATTCAAAATAATAGGTAGGAGCCGATTGGTTGCCATGGGCAACTTCTCCACTCTTCACTGCTTCATGAATAGACCCGTGTCTGCCTCATTCAGAGATGTATGCAAACAAAAAAATGGTTTGAGTACATCTCCAATGGTGGGGCGTCGGCGCATGTGTAGTATAGGGTATCTCGCCATGTTATGCTAGAGCATGGGAGGAAATATTAATGTTTTGTCTATACAAAGAACAAATTTCACCCACAAGCAGAGGAGACAGGTTTAGACAACTATCAAGGAGAGAAGCATTTTGGATATTTGGTTTAGGTACCCTTACACCTGGGGGTCTAAATGAAAATACGGAGATGAATATTATTTAATAGTGGAGTGTGTTCCTTTGCAATCTATTGTCCCTTAGAGATGAATGGGATTCGATCTATTAGGGATTATATGTGATTAGTAAGCTATTTATAGTAAAATGTCTATTAATTTTTGATATTCATTCTTTATTTTTAAAACATATCTCACTGGGTTTTGAACCTGGAACATTTGTGTCTTGTGTCCTGGGCACTAGTCTCTTGAGCCATTGAGCTTTATTACATAATGGGGCAGATGTATGAAGCTCTGGAAAGTGATAAGGTGCAGAGTGATAAATAACCAGCCACTCAGCTTCTAACTGTCATGTTACAGGCTCTGTTTGAAAAATGACAGTGGAGAGCCGATTGGTTGGTCGTTTACCACTCTGCACTTTATCACTTCCCAGAGCTTCATACATCTGCCCCAATATGCTATGTTAAGGTCTATATTTAAACATTTAAAAATATTAAGAAACAAAAAGATATTTCACTGGGATTTGAACCCAGGACACCCACACTATGTTATGGAGCATTAGCCCATTGAGTCATTGGGCTTTGCTACACTATAGGTGTTTTTTATACACTATAGGTGTTTTTTAGTTATATTTGGAGTATATAGCGGTTTTCTTCCATAGAGTGATCCATCTCTGTCTTTAGGAATATAATGATATTTTAGTAAACCTTGTATAAGCGATGTATATTATATATTGTGTCTTGTAAATATTGAATTTTAAGTTGTTTATTTTGATTTTAAATTTATTAGAATAGAAATGAAGTGTTAAGGCACTAATGAAAAAATGACTTCAGGATACACCTGTTTTAACTAATCAATCATCGATCTTATTGGTTCAAGACTAATTAGATGGGGGATATAAGGTGCCCCAATAGACTCTGTTATACCACCCTCTTGAAGAAGCCGTCACGTGACGGCGAAACGCGTTAGAGGCTTGATACTTTTTGCTATCCGGAACGCAACACTGTCTCCTGTCTAAGACTGCAGCTCTGCAGTGATAACAAGAACCTGCTGTGTGAGGTGAGAGCACACACAGATAACATCTATTTCCCTGAAACTACATGGAGAAAGGGATTCCACACCTTTGGATTAGCAAGATACCAGCAGCATTTTCGGAGCAGCAGTGCTCCTGCAGACGTCAGGGAGAGGAGAGCTGGGTAAATATACCGAGACTGTACAATGAAATCATCACCCTCTTTGAAATAGCTACCCTGAATCATCTTTGACTTTCTGCAGAGAGTGTTGATTAGTGACTTCAGGCACCATTGGAGTGGACATTTTACTAGCTGAAACTTGCTTGGAAATGTCATTATACCTTCTCAGTCAGGAGTATAATTATTGATGGGACTGGAGAGCATTATTGTCCTATTTGGACAAAAACACATTCTTTAAGGAGACAAATATATTTATCTATATAAGTGGACCCTTAACTGTTCACACACGCTATTATTGATTCAATTACGAAGGATATGAGAGAATGGAAATTTAGATGCTGATTTATAAAATGTTCATCACATGTTTATCATTGTGTAATTTTAATAAAATGTTTTACTGCATTACACTTATCCTTATGTCTATGTGAGCGCACCCGGAGGTGAATAACTTTAGAAATCACCTCTTATATTAACGGTTTCCCTTATGAGCCTGTGATACACAGGATCGATCTTATGACAGATCCTGTGCTAAGAAAAACAACAAAACATGCTGCCGGGACTGCCAGGGAGCTCCGGGGAATCGTAGGGAAATCGTATGATGAATCTGATTATATGCTGGTCGTGCAGGTGTAAGGGCCCTATTAGGGGTATATTAACTAAAGGTCGATTTTAATAGATTTAAAATCGATCAAGATTGATCATTGATGTTGTGTTTCTGGGGCTAAATCACACATTTACTAATAGACATTTTTTTTTAAGTATTAGTAAACATGTGATTTAGCCCCAGAAACACAAATCGATTTTTATCAATTTTAAAACTATCAAAATTGACCTTTAGTAAATATATCCCTTATAGTGCAAAACAGCCTACTCACAAGAGCCTCTACAAATAAATGACTATATAATGACCAAGTTTTACCAAATGTTTTAATGAGGTATTCCATGATACGTGGCTAAACTACATATTGGTAACTGGTATCCCATTCATAAATTGTGTTGAGAAATTCAGTAAAAATTAGTTCCTTGGTTGGACCAAAAATAAAGTGGTAAAATATAAGTGAAATTATTTTTCATTTTATCTTGATGCATTTTGGAATATGTCCTAAAGCAGCATCTCAGAAGTGACCTTTATCTCATTTGCAAGAAAACCTCCCGATCATCCAAACTAATAAACAAATGGGAAAATGCCAACAGTAATGCATCCTGAGATCATTCATGTGTGGGGTTGCTTCTCAGCCAAGGGAGTAGGATCACTCACAATTTTGCCTAATAACACAGCCTTGAATAAAGAATGGTACCAAAACATCTTCCAAGAGCAACTGCTCCCAACCATCCAAGAACAGTTTGGTGACGAACAATGCCTTTTCCAGCATGATGGAGCACCTTGTCATAAGGCAAAAGTGATATTTTGCCAGCAGCAGCTGTGTGTTTATCATAGCAGCGCAGCCAGCCAATCAGAGTCATAGACTCTGATTGGCTGCTGCGGCCACGGAGGGAGACGGCTGGAGCTCATGAGTGAGCTCCCATTCCGGCTCCCCCCGCAGTGGTTGATGGGAGAGACGTCATGACGTCTCTCCCATGGTGCAGAGCGGGCCGGGAGCAGCGGACAGCGGCAGTCATCGGCTGGAGCGGGGATCAAGTAAGTTGTTTTGGTTTTTTTCTTTTGTGAGTATGCATTACTGTATAAAGGGGGCTGCTACTGGGGGCACTGTATAATGGGGGCTGCTACTAGGGGCACTGTATAAAGGGGGCTGCTACTGGGGGCACTGTATAAAGGGGGCTGCTACTGGGGGCACTGCATAAGGGGCCAACCTGGGGGCACTGCATAAGGGACACTATTTAAGCCTGGGGGCACTACATAAGGGACCAGTCTGGGGGCACTACTTCAGCCTGGGAACTGCGTAAGAGAAAAGCTAAACTACAGGAGGCAATGCATAAAGGGGAAAACTACAGGGGGCACTGCATAATGGCCACTTTTGACTGAGAGCCAGTGGGGGAGCAGCCTGAGACCTGTCGGGCTGGATTGGTAAGGGAGATACACCTTTTCCCGGCACGCATAATTGCGAAGGCCCCCACCTGGCTACTTTTTTATGCCACACGGCTGGAAAAAAAATTCTGGGGAGAACACTGAATGTAATTGTCAATAAGTTTTTGACACTTCTGAAATGCTTGTAATATAATATAATATAATATAAATTATATTATATTATAGTTTGGGAACGCCTACCGTCTGGGGCCAGCCCCACTGACATCACAAATGATGTCAGTGGGAGTGCTTTTGGCTCTGATAGAGCCAAAAGCACTCCAGGGCTTGCGGCAGACGAGACCCTACCACAAGGGTCTCGTCGCAAGCCCAATGGTCGTGATGGTCTTGACCATCGCGACCATCTTTTCGGCTGCTCGCTATAGCTGTGGGTGGTCACCCACAGCTATGCGAGAGGCCAGGAGGCCGCTCTAAAATCAGGAAGGACGGCCCTGATTCAGAGCGAGCGCTCTGTCAGAGCGTCTGGCTCTGAATCAGGGCCTGAGAGTCTTAGCAGTATACCTTTTCTATTCAATCCGTTGCAACGCATTGAGCTTAACCTCACAAAGGGTAGTAAAACCAAATTTCACTTGCGTCTGACAAAAGGTGTCCTTGGTGCTTGAACTTGGATTATTTAGATTACACTGGGAACATGGCCTGAAAAGAACACATTATTTCTCCAATTTCAAATCATACAATCAGAATCCTCTATTTTGATTATTTAGGGACTTGGGGGGGGGGGTCTATTTAATAAACAAGACTTACATTTCAACAATCGTCTTTTCAGATTTTCACAATCTTGTTTCCGCAGTATTTATATAAAAACAAACAGTCCATGTGATCTAGGGCTGTCCTGGGAAGAATTTGGTTTACACAGTTTACATATGCAAACCGGTTTCTCTCGGCACTGTGCGCTTGCTGCAGGTCAGGCAGTCTCACGGACCTAGGGATGGCCATCCATACCTTTGCCATCGATAGTCGTCCTCAATGGGTGTTTTAGCTTAGAAACTATGCTGATGCTACTCTCTACCACCAAGAGGATATAGCAAACGTTTTCTCTTCCCATGTGCGCCGTGACTCCCCCGGCAGCTGGCTGCTTCAGCAGTGGTTTGTTTTACTTTGCTTGCTTTGCGCAAAGTGCGCATGTGCCTCAGTGTCGGACAGTCACTGAGCAGCTGAGCGAGGAGAAGAGTCATTGACACCTAACTGAAAGGCTGACCACACACACACCAACATAGGCAGGGCAAGACACAAGTATAAAGTTCCCTGTCTATGAAGATAGATACAAATTCCCAGCATAATAAAAAATCATTGCCTTCGGCCCCACACCCACCATCAATGGTGGAAAATCATCTGCATTTCCGCCAATGGCAAAAGTATTCTACATCGGCCATAAACCATCAATGATTTTGAATCTTTGATGGCCATCCCTACACAGATCTACTTATGAGTCGTTCCATGCCAAATCATCACAAAAAAAGTAACTCATGGTTGCCGACATTCTGGCTGCACCTACCGGGTGGGAGCAGCCAGATCGGCATGGCAGGGGCGTAGCTGGTGCAAGGGGGTGGAGCCAGACAGCTTACTGTCATTTGTGGGCGGAGCAGGGCCATGCGATCGTTTCATTTTGTCCCCGCTACACAATGCCGATATTACAGTCATTGTGAAGCAGGGGGCTGGGACAAAATTACGTGATTCAGCGTGAACCGCGTCACCGTCAAACCGTTGGCTAATAATTAAAAAAAAATGGGGCAGGGCTTAGAGGATAGCCAGGGGGCGGTGCTAAGCTCTGTGTCATGAGCAGAAAAAAAACCATCGGTTTCCACTTTGCCATTGATGGCAGAAAATAATTGTCTCTCTCTGCCATTGATGGCACAACCATTGACCATCGGTAGTAAACCATCGATATTTGTAAACTATTGATGGTTGAAGGCCATCCCTATTGTGTTCTTCTCAGTCTGGCTTTAGCTTCTGCATTGAAAACTGGTGATACAAGGGACTAAAGGGCCTGATTTAGCAAGGAACACAAAAGGAGAGAATGCACCCACCCGTCCGCTGCAGGAATATGCTAATAAATGCATACGCATGGAGACAGCAGCACAAGATGCAAATGCACAGCCCTATATTAAGCCGTCCATCTCCCTTTACTCAAAGCCTGATCAGTATGCAAGATAGCGTAAACATCGAGAACCATCGACCACATTTGCATAATAGTGGATGACCAGACCACGCGCAGGATCTTGGCAACTCCCTGTGTGCACGGAGTCTCATAACTGCGTCCATCACTGCACTGGCTTAATTATGGACGCCCCTAAAACGGCATCCATCCCAATGACCACCCCCTCCCCCCCGTCACCACCCACAAACGGCATTTCCTGTCAATCAATATCAGAAGGGGTCTGCGTGCACGCTGCGTGTAGTCTGCATATGCTTAACCAATAGCACTGGCTAGTTCGCGCATGCGCAGTGCGATCCATATGCAGTACAAACATCGGCCATGTGCATGTGTTCTCTCCTTTGCGTTGCTTGCTGAATCAGGCTCTAAGGGGGGTGGCAACGGGACGGGGGGGGCAGTCGGCAAAACGCAAGCGTGCATAAATTAGCCACTGCGATTGCATACACAGCTAGAGCTTTCACTCTGAGTAACGTCAGACCTGCTGTAATTATGCGTATTCCGATGGTATTCGATGTTACCGATGGTTTCGCAGACTTGCAATGTATTACGGATGTGAGTAAGGGGAAGTGGGCATCCTTATGTTAGACTGACGGCATTGCAATTGCAAACACTAGCATTTATTCGCAATTGGTCTGCGTGCATAATCGCAGCTGCAATCGCGTCCGTAATGAATCAGGCCCTATGACAGTTTACATAATACAGTTTATCAGTGAATAGCGATAGATTGATCAAGAGCGTGACAAATGGATAAGAAGTACATGAAGTACAGTGCTGCAACCCATTTGATATTAAAGGACACAGCAGCAGTTTCTAGTGATTTACAATTCATTTGCCCAATATCCTTTAGTAAATCACTAGACTAGACATACTGGCTGTGATTGCACCGATCAACCCACATAAACTTAGCCAAGTCCCGACTACTACTCTCCTGGAATTGGTCATGTACTATTTGCTTTCCTGTTCTGTTAGAAGTGAAGCAGTAGAATTCCATAAATGAAAACGGCCTTTGGAACATATTTTTGCTAAGCGCTACAGTTTTTCTTACAAAAACAGAAGGCTACAAAGAACCCTTTATTCGGCTTACGTCAATAATTTCATTTAAAATTCTGCAATGTTTGCATTTCCAATGCGCACACTTAAAAGATATGTGTTTACAGTAGGACGCATTAAGCTTACCCTAGCTGGCGCACAGGGCATCACACACATATTCCACTGCTGGACTTGTCCAACACCAGCTGAGAATAAGGAAGGCATTCTGCTTCCTCCCACACAGGTAGCGGAGGAGAAAAAAAATGAATACAAGTTTTGATAACCAGCTCAAAAGACAATTTTAAACTATGTTCCAAATTGCAAAAGAAAAATAAATAAACCGCAGAAGAATTGCATATTTGGGTTTAATGATCACTTAATAAATTAGGTGCCAAAAAAAGAATGGAGTAGCGTACACTCAGTGTCCTTAAATAATCTTTGAACAACTACAGCACAAAAATGGAGCTTTCACTTTAGTGAACTGTCACCCTACTAAGTACTCTTAAGCCGCCTATACACTGTGTGATATGCACCTTGCGACGCGACGGGGGGGGGGGGGGGTAATCAGACGGCCGAAATATCGGGTGGTCCCCACATACGGAGCGATTGAGTGGCAATTTGCAGGCACCCCATCCCCACACAACGTTGCTTGGAATTGTACTGTACATCGCGTCCCCAGATCAAATGAACATGCAGTAAGATCTGGAGGTGCGATGTATGACCCCACGGAAGCGCGCATTGGTCAATATCATGCCCACACGCAGTACGATATAGCAGTGATATCGTATCAATCAGTTGGATCCACTGCTATAATCGCATCGTGTATGGGCCGCTTTACTGTCACCCTACTAACTACTCTTACAGAAAGATCTATTCCAGTTCACTAGGGTGTATAGCTTTCTTCATTGCTTTGTTTTCTATGGACAAGGGGCCTGATTCAGAGCCGCTCGTAAGCGGCAGTATGCTCGTTCCGAGTGATGTTCGCCCATCTGCGAATGCGTATGGTTTTTAATACGCATGCGCGAACCAGTCAGTGTGGCCGAAAATCGTTTGTTCGCTATATAGCGAATGCCTGCTATTTTGAGTGACAGGAGGAGGCGTATGTGGGTGGTAACAGGGGAAGGTGCTTGAAAACGGGGAGTGGAGATCAGAACGCAGGCGTGCTTAAAGGTCAAAACGGGCGTTTTATGGGTGTGCATAATGAAAACAGCAGCGTCATTGACCACGTCACCTGGTTGTTTTATAGTCAGAACTGCTCGCAATATAGTGGTAAAAAAAACCAACCACAAGAATAGCGAGCAGTTCATACGCTGTTCGATGTACTCGATTAATCAAATAAATAGCGGACATGACGTATGGTGCGAGCGGCCAGAGGGCGTTTTTATCAAAATTTCGACCGCAAGTTTTGCTCGCTCGTTCAGACTTAGAACCGCAATGAGCGAACGGTTAATTTGGATAGCCACCCCTTTTTTTTGAACGAACGACCGCAAATAGCGAGCGGCTTTGAATCAGGCCCAAAAGGTAATGGTAGTCAGATAAAAGCTGCCAGTACTCATTTAATACACGCATTTACACACACACTGTGACATACACACACACACACACACACACACACATCTTCTATAGCTAATCTATCTATATACATCTCTATATCTATAGCACAATTTCATGGTGGTACTCAGGGCTATGAAGGAATCTCACAGACAACCACCCGCTACCAACATACAAGTGAAACACACAGTGCAATTTAAATTCTCTATAACTCCCCACACATGGATGCCGCATTACCAAACATCTGACACTTGCTTTTGTACCGAGTGAGGACATCAAACAGTGCACATCACCATGGTAATATAGCAAACAAAAGGCACTATTGGCCAGTAAGGAGCAACATAGATAATTAACACATTGACAGGTGATGTCTCAATGAGACTGCTGCAGTGTCAGGTGTGTCACAAAGTCCTAATGCTGGGCATACACTGCCAGATAAAATGCCTGTCAGACCAACAGACATTTCGGGGTCTATTCATGAAGTAGAGAAAAGCCTTATTTTACTGAAAACAGGGCTTTTCACTGCTTCCGTCCATTCATGAAGTAGGTTACCATGGAGAAATTCATAACTTCTCCAGCGGCAGCCCTGCTCCGTGGCTGGATCGCTTCCCCATACACTAGTATGGGTACAGCAATTCATAGAAGCACGAGGGGTTCAGCTTTCCATTTCACTTCGCATAATCCATTCACCATCTCATCTCAGGATGGCGAATAGATGCTTGTTAGGGGAGAACAGCCGTGAAGACGGCTGTCTCCCTCCCTTCTCCCATGTCTCTCCGCCCCCTTCACAGACAGCAGCCAATCAAAAGAGGTCAGGGCATTTTCATATGACAGGGCTCCTCTCAAATTATGATTGCCAACTGCCCAATCTGCCCAGCTATAGCCTGGCCAACACCACTAAATTATTAGTAAAGTGACCTGGCATATACCGGGTCACATCCTCCTAACTGCCCAGTGCCCCCCCCCCTCCCCACACCCCACTATAGTTAGACAAGGCCGGGTCACCTCCACCATGACTGCACGCTGCCCCTACCCTTCGGCAACCGGCTCGGTCTGTCTCCCACCCATCCCCTTCCACCCTGCCGGATCTCCTCGCTGCCTTACACTCGCCACCCGCAACTATAGTAAAGTGACCCAGCATATGCCGTGTCACCTCGCCAACTGACTGCCCGCTGCCCCAGCGACCCCTCTGTCCCTACACCTGCCATTGCTAAGGTGACCCAGTATATGCCAGGTCACCTACTTATTGCCCCTTCGCTTTGTCCCTACCCCCACCGATGCCGCCGAGATTACCTACCTGCACACTCAGAAGCCGGTGCACAGATTCATTCACAACACAGGAGTCGCCAGCCAGATGACAGCAGCGCACAGAGAAGACCGGATCGCCGGACCTGCATTTACCGCATCACACATCAGGTACTTACATGGACTGCGACTTATCACTATAGATCGCATCAGTTCGATGCGATCTTTAGTTTTGATAAGCAACAATTCTTTAATGCATATCTACATGAATAGACCCCTTTATCTGGCAGCTTGTCACCCTGCAGATATCACGGGCATACACTGTGAGATATCTTACAGTGTATTGGCCCCGATATCTGCACTCCACCCCTGAGGAGGAGACATTTCCCTGTTACTTCCCTGTGAAGGAACAGGGGAAATGTCCGTTGGTTGTCGGTGGCTGGGCATACACTGCCCGATGTGGCCGACATTTTACTTACAAAATATTGCATCAGACGAGCATGCTGGACAATCCGGCATGCCTCACCAATCAATAGTTTAGCATTGGTCAACTGCACACACACTACAATTATCGGGGCAATCCACAGATAGCGGATCAGCCCGATGATTGTACAGTGTATGCCCAGCATAAGGAATAACATATGAACTTAAAACAGACATACATTGCTTTGAACATTGGATAAATATCATCACACATGTATCCAATTACAGTTTATGTTGCCACCTCTCGGGAGTGTACTCTGCTGATCCTGAGGAGGAGATCAATTCCAAAAATTGTCTGCTAGGGAGACCTTTTGGATATAAAATCTAGGCACACTATTTCCAAATGGCCTTAATGAAACCATAAGAATGTGGTTCCTTGGTACGTGGTACGGTGTCTGCTTTCTTCCTTCCTTTTTCCCCCACGCCTTCCCCTTTCTCACTCATCTGACACCTCTTCATGGCCATCTACTATTTTGTGATTTATTTGAACTCATCACAGTTTATTCCCGATATTATACAATATATAATTGTATTCTCAAGCATGAGGCATTGTATAAAAATTTTTATATTATAATATGTCTTTTATATTGTTTATACACTACTGATCATTTTGTTTTGTTTTTGCTACTATTCATATATCTTGATTTTTGTTAGATATAAATGTTCTCCAACAAATAGAGGCCCCAACTTAACAACAAACTTAAATACAGGTTCAGTCTCCCATATCCAAATATTTCGAAATACCAATTTTTTTTTTTTAGCATGACTGAAATAGTAACACCTTTGCTTTTTGATGGTTCAATGTACACAAACTTTGTTTTATTAAAAATATTGTACAAAATTACCTGCAGGCTGTGTGTATAAGGTGTATATAAAACAAATGCATTGTGTGTTTAGATTAGGGTCCCATTCCCAAGATATTTCATTATGGTAAGCAAGTATTCCAAAATACGGTATATTCTGATATCCAAAATACCCCTGGTCCCAAGCATTTTGGATATGGGAGACTCAACCTGTACGTATTAGAGAACCTTGAAAAAAAAAGTCCTATCTATTCCATGTGTGAAACTACTTAACCCTAATGGTGCATACACAGGGCCATATTTTCTGTCAGATCTGAACGATAACGATTGTAAAAATCGTTCAAGCGTTCACATCTGAATGAAAATCTGACATGTGTGACTGCAACGATGAACGATGCACGTTCCCGTTTGTTAGATAACGATATCTGACATGTGATGTGTTTGCAGTCAGATTTGGACGATTCCATTCATTTTAATACTGTCTGAAATCGTTCAAATCGTTGGTAAAATCCTTCAATCGTTCATCTGACAGTGGGAGTCATTCAGACCCGCTCGCGAGCGGCAGTACGCTCGCAAGCGAGTCGATGTTCCCCACTGCGCATGCGCACGACGGAGGAGCTCCGTCGTGCGCATGCGCGAGACCCGGGGAGCGACGGGCTTTCCATCGCTCCGGGTCTCGCACCAAAGGGGGCGTGCTGTCGATGTTGATTGACAGCACGCCCCCTTTGGTGGGCGTGCCGTGGGCGTTGTGGCCAGACGGAGGTGTTCCCATGGGAACGCCTACTGTCTGAAGCCGACCCCACTGACATCACTAGTGATGTCAGTGGGAGTGATTTTGGCTCTGATAGAGCCAAAATCACTCCAGGGCTTGTGGCAGGGAGACCCTACCGCAGGGTCTCCGTCGCAAGTCCGATGGTCGCGATGGTCAAGACCATCGCGGCCATCTTTTTGGCCGCTCGCATAAGCTGTGGGTGGCCACCCACAGCAGGGTGGAGGCCGGAGGCCGCTCCATTTTCATGGAGGAGGGCCCCGATTCAGAGCGAGCGCTCTGGTCAGAGCGTCCGGCTCTGAATCAGGCCCTGTGTGTATGCACCATAAAGATAGATAGAAGCCTGAGAAATTCACATGTCAATACTTCCAACCATACGAGTACCCACGTGAATAAAACAGCTAAAAAAAAAAAAGTTGCATATAGTGACTACTGACCGAGATTTAAAATACCTTTAGTAGTAAATCTCTGCTGTCCTGCTACCATAGGGGGAGGAATATTAAAGAACAAGTAGTACATACAGATATTACTATTATGGGTAAAATATCTAAGGTTATGCCATTAAGACATGGCTGTTTTAAATGTCCCAATTATTATTAGTATTATTACATTTTATTTATAGGGCGCCACAAGTGGTCCGCAGCGCAGTACATACAGTAAGGGGTACACAGAACATTACGTTACAATAGAGTAACCAAAATATAAACAGAACACAAGTAACAGTTAGCAACACAATTCTCCATACACAGTACAGCTCTGAATGTGAAGGCTGTCATAGAAGTGCTAGAGAAAAAGGCTGTGAGACAGTGGGGAGGGGGACCCTGCTCCTAGGAGCTTACAATCTAGGGGAGGGGAGACAGACAGATGACATGAGGCATGAGTGTGTAGAGGGGGACCTGAATGCAGGAAGTAAGCATGGTAGAGATGGCTGAGGCAGGAGGTACAGAGACCTGGTAACATGGTTATGTGGTGGAAGGGTATGCTTTGGTGAACAGGTGGGTTTTCAGTGCACGTTTGAAGCTCTGCAAAGTTGGGGAGAGCCTGATCAAGCGAGGAAGCTCATTCCAGTGGAGGGGGGCTGCACGGGCAAAAATCTTGGACACGAGCATGATATACCAGGGTGGAGGAGAGGTGACAGTCATTGGCAGACCGGAGTGAGCGGGAGGGAGTGTGTAAGGAGATGAGGTTGGAGATGTAGGGAGCAGTTGAGTTAGAGAGGGCCTTGTATGTGAAGGTGAGGAGTTTGAAGAGGATTCTGTAGGGGAATGGGAGCCAGTGAAGATTTTGGCAGAGGGGAGCAGTAGAAGTGGAACGGCGGGAGAGGAAGATAAGTCTAACTGCAGCACTGAGAACAGACTGGAGGGGGGAGATGATGGTGTTGTCAACAGTGATTGCGAGATTGGTTGGAGTTGAGACTCTATTAGGGGGAAAGATGAGGAGTTCGGTTTTGTCCATGTTGAGCTTCAGAGAGCGCTCGGACATCCAGGAAGAGATGACAGTGGCAGCTGGATACCTGAGAGTGGACAGAAGGGGAGAGCTCAGGAGAGGAGAGGTATAGTTGTGTGTCATCGTCATAGAGGTGGTATTGGAGGCCGAAGGAGCTGATGAGTTCTCCTAGTGTAGAGGTGTACAGGGAGAAGAGCAGCAGGCCCAGGACAGAACCCTGTGGGACACCAATGGGAAGGGTGGAAGGGGGGGAGGTGGAGCCAGAGGCAGACCCAGAGAAGAAGCGGTTGGTGAGGTAAGAGGTGAACCAGGCATGGATGGTGTTAGAGATGCCAAAGGGCTGAAGGGTGCAGAGTAGGAGAGTATGATCCACGGTGTCGAAGGCTGCAGAGAGGTCCAGGAGGATGAGCAGAGAGAAGTGGCCCCTGGATTTGGCTGCAAGCAGGTCATTGGTGACTTTGGCCAGGGCAGTTTCAGTGGAGTTAAGTGGGCGAAAGCCAGATTGAAGAGGATCAAGGATGGAGTTGTCAGAGAGATAGCTGGTGATGCGGCTGTAGACAAGTCGCTCAAGTAGTTTGGAGGCAAAAGGGAGAAGAGAAATGGGGCGGTAATTGGCGGGTGAGGACGGGTCGAGGTTGGGTTTTTTAAGAATAGGTGTGACAAGAGCATTTTTGAATGAGGAGGGAAAGATGCCAGTGGAGAGAGATAAGTTGAAAAGGTGAGCAAGGTGGGAGCAGGCGGTGGAGGAGAGAGAGCGTAGAAGGCGAGAAGGGAGGGGGTCAAGGGGGCAGGTGGAAGGGGGAGAGGACAAGATGAGGGAGTGGACCTCATCGCCTGTGGTGGGGCTGAAGGAGCACAAGGTGGGGTGGCTGGGAGGTACGGAAGGTGGGGGAGGTAGAGTTGCAGCAAAGAGATTTAAGGAAATACGGTGACGAATTGCCTAAATTTTGGAAGAGAAGAAGGAGGCAAAGTCAAATGCAGTGAGGGAGGTTGGGAGGGGTGGAGGGGGGGGGACGAAGGAGAGTGTTGAAAGTACCAAAAAGGCGACGGGGATCGGAGGACTGAGAGGTGATGAGCGACTGGAAGAAGGATTGCTTGGCGAGGGAGAGGGCTGAGCTGTATGAAGAGAGAACAAACTTGAAGTGAAGGAAGTCCGCCAGAGAGCGAGATTTCCTCCAGAGGATGTGCGTGAGCACTTTTGGAGAAATCGGGTCAGTTTGGAGTGCCAGGGTTGGGGGTTTGGAAGTCACCAAGGATTATAGAGGGAAGGTCAGCAGAGAGGAAGTGGGGAAGCCAGGCAGCAAAGTTGTCAAGGAATTGGGTGGGGGAGCCTGGGGAACAGTAGATGACTGCAACACGGAGATGAATGGGGTAGAAGAGACGGATAGAGTGTACCTCAAAAGGTGGGGAAAGAAAGGAAGGGCTCATGTGGGATAATGCGAAAGGTGCAGTTGGGGGATAAGAGGATGCCCACTCCGCCTAATTGTCTTACTTGTTGCTACCTACAGCAAGGTTGTACTTTTCATCACCCTTATACGGGTGAAAAGTTTAACATCCGACATTATTTAACCTGTACAAGCAAATTAGTAGTGTACACCATCACTTGCCCATGTGCCCGACAGTATGTCGGCAAAACTGAGCGCGATTCAAGGAGCAGATGGTGCTACCCAGATCCGCTATCAGAGCACCTATCTCTAAAGGATCCAGTGAAAACCAGTAGCACGCCATTTTGCGCAAATAAAGCATAAACTTTCAACATTACAATACAGAATTATAGACCAGGTTCCCCCATTGACCAGAGGAGGAGACAGGGGTAACTATTGCTCCACTTGAAAACTAAATGGATTGATAAATAGGGAACGTTCGCCCCCCGTGGTCTCAATGAGACATTGGGACAACATGGTTTCCTATGAAGGGTGATTTACATTCAGAGGTCCCATATATAGATCTCCTCTAACATATAATTATTTTATGCCTAATATCATCTGCTTTTTTCCATGCCTTTTTTATGACTATGGTTATCATGTAAACAGTCAAATGTTTATTGATAGGTATACGATTGTTTTATTTATCCTGCTATAATCCTTATGTAACCGTATCCAAATTAGATGCTGTGTCAGCACAGTCTGATCACACAGCATACAGGGGTTTACAGTCCTTTGAAAAAGACAATGGCCCGTATTCAATTTGGAGCGAAAAGCCGTTTTCGCGTGTTTTTGGCGAGTACTTTTCGCTGATGACGTCATTTTCGTCTGTTTTGGTTTTACTCCATATTCAATTTGGAAGACTTTCCGCCTAGGCGGAAAGTCAATGCAATGTAATAGGGGAAAAAGATTTGCCTATGAATAGCAGGCGGGAAAAAGTGCAGAATTGGGATTTTGGGCTGCAACGTTGAGGGACCCCCCGTGCAGCCTTCAGACAGTCCCCAAAGATAAACCGTGTCAAACAATTTAAAAAAAAAACACTTAAGGACACTCCCAAAAAAAATAAAATCACTTATTTTGGGGGCAAAAAAAAAAAAAGTTGGGGGACAAAGATAAAAACTAGCGAACTTGACTCTGAGGGGGTCCCCAAGTATGCTCCAAGTGTTTTTATCATTGCAGGGGCTTTCGGCAGGTGGATCTTTCATGATTTTTTAAACTTAACTTTAGCAACTTTAAAATATGCTGACCCCATTTTCAAGTACCCCAAATTTGCTGGGATAAGTTATTTTCTGCAAAAAAACCTCCTGAATACTACTCTGCACCACTTATACAACAACACTATTTAGCAGCTATTGCGCCAGTTTAAAAACACCAAATACCTTCAGCAAGCCAAATCGGGGGGTACCATAGCTAACCCCCATGTCAGAGCATCTTTTGGGGGTGTCAGACTGATTTCCCCAAATCTGACAGTACTTTCCACTTGTTTAAGTTTCGCCAGGTCCCGTTTTCGCCTACTTTAAAATTGAATACGGTGATACGCGGGCGATACTTTTCCGCCTGCAAAACACACGATGTAGGTGAAGAGTCCGGCAGGCGAAAAAGTATCGCGGCTCGGCTCAAATTGAATATGGGCCAATGTATGCAACATTAGCACACAGTTGTTGTGAGTCACTAGGTTGCATAGCAACAGGACACACACTCATATGACTGATTAATGAAAATATAAATTCATATTAAAGAATATAACAAAACTAAATAAATGAACAGGACCAGAAGTGCACAAGATTTATATATTCATGCAATAACAATTTATTTTATTTATTATTTCAAACATTAGGCTACAGCACTATTGGACTCTTACACACAGGGACTGAAGTCATCAAAAGAAGTCAACAATTTTCTAGTAAATGTAATTGGACGTCAGGAATTCAGAAACTAATATAAGCAAATTGGTGCATGCACACGTATTCTGACAAGTGTTCACTTTGTGTTACATCAATGTTGACGTTGCCTGCAGAGTTCACATTCATTAAGGCTCTGTAAAATATAGTGGACTTGCATGGAAACTCCTGTCAAAGCACAAAGTGAAATAAACATAGCACAGTATGCTACTGCGCAGTTTTGAGATATGTTAATAAATGCATCTCAAAGTTCCAGTAATGAGAGATAAATATATTTACGCTTTAATAAACATTGTTCTTCGATAACCAAAAGTAAATAACCTTACAGTATGTCACTTTAGTGATTTAGAAAAGAACAATGTACATTATACAATGCTTCCACATTGTTATATGATAGTTATTAGAATATGTGCTTTGCTTCCTGTCTAAGTTTAATCCACTCCTATCACAAGGTGAGATTTGTATCCAGCTTGGTCACTTGCAAAATGAATGGCTTTCTAATGTAAAGTCTAGATATAAAAACCCTTAAGCCTAGCCTCTCTCTGACCTTCCGCACTCACTGTTCCACATCTGCCATAGCACTTGGAAAATCCCTACATCGACTACAGATGTCCTCCATAATACAATTCAAAGTACTCTCCACCTACAAAACCCCTCAACACCGCCCCCTTCATACATCTCCAAAAGTCATCTAAAAATACTCTCTCTCTGGTCCTCTTAGATCTACCTCTGACCTATGCCTGGTCGCATCCCTGGTAACTAAAGGTGGGCACACTCTATATCAGTGATCATGCAGAGTGAAAATAATTGTTGTTCCTGGGGACCTATTCCACTGTTTCTGGGTCCCATCACATATTATGGGGGGTGAGGGCAGGTAGAGTTGGGACAGTGCTGGGGGCAGATAGTAGTTGGGGTGGAGGGGGTTAAGGGCAAGCAGCAGTTGGGATAGAGCTGGGGTAAAGACAAGTAAAGGCAGGAAGAAGTTGGTGTAGAGCTGGGGGTAGAGAGGAGTAAGGGCAGACAGTGCTGGGCTTAGGAATGGGGTTAGTGCAGACAGCATTTGTGACAGTGCTGGAGGCAAGGTAGAGGTTAGGGGCAGGCAGAACTGGGGGTAGGGACGAAGCAAGGGAAGATAGCAGCTGGGGCAAGGACAAAGTTAGGGGAAGGCAGTGCTGCTCATAGGGAAGGGGTAAGGGTAGACAGCAGCTGGGGCAGTACTGGGGGGCAAGGAGGGGGTTAGGGGCAAGAAATACTGGGGGCAGGGAGGGAGTCTAGTTAGCAACTGGGGCAGGACTGGGGGTAGGGATGGGGTAAGGGTTGATAGCATTTGGGGCAGGGATTACCTCCTTCCTTCTGCTGGGAGCCCCTGTCTGGGGCGCGGTTGTCCACCTCCAGCTTCCTCCAGTCTCGGGCAGTGTCCACCTCCTTGGCCTCCTGCGTGGAGAGCGCTGGCTGAAGAAGTCGGGGATAGAACGCAGCCTACTGGTGGGGCTTGGCACCACCTACAATGCTGCAGCCAAGGAGGATGCCCGATGCAGAGCCTGGAGACAGTGGAGAGAGAGAGTAGAGGCACGCTGGCGTGCAGGGAGGTAGTATTGAGGTCTCAGGCAGCGATTGGATGAGGAGACTATGCTGCCTCATGGATTGGCTAGGAGACGCTGAGGATGTTATCAGACTGGCTGCTGCGGCACAACGCTAAGCCACCACACCTATGCACCTAATGTGAGGTTCAAACATGCACTATTGTGAAGGATTGACTATCAATTATTTATAAACTGATGAAACTGTATGTAAGCCTCATTAACGTTGGGCCTAATTCAGAGTTGTATGCAAAACGGATGGTTTACGTATAATGCAGATATTTGAAGATCTGCGCATTCGTAGAATCTGTACTGCACATGTACAGCTCTTCTTCTGCGAGACTGCTCACACTGGCCAGGACGCCACAACCTAATTGGCTGCGGACGTTTGAGGAGGAGCGGGGAGGTGACACGTAGTGGCTGCGTCCTTGTACAACAGCTTCACTGGCTTCAGCTGCGTGAAAACACCGGCCATCCAGAGTAACCTGAAAGTTACTCAGATGACCAATGGTCACGCAGGCGACCAGATGCTGCGTCTGCATCACAGAAGCCGGCAGAAGGCGTTGATTTCCATGAGATTCCTCCTGCTGCATTACCGTATTATTGCATAGCGCTGCGTACAAAGTCGTAGCGGCTGTGCAATAACATACAGAACTCTAAATTAGGCCCATTATCCATTTCTCCCATTTTCTGATTTATTGGGTATTATGTTTGCAGAGGAAGGTACTCACAATTTTCAGGTAAGGGTGAGTAAAGGGGTCGTGAGCAGCAATTCATAATGTTAAACTAAAAAAAAAAAAAAAGTGGCAATAGTCTTTAAACCTTTAAAACTTGTTAAGCGATCATAGTTTGTATTATTTTACATCTGACATGTTCAGCAAAACATGTGTACATTTAATTAATTGTTATACAAATGTGTTTCTTCCTACTTACATTTTCAGAGATTAAAATGAACCTGGGAGCCGGTTACATGTGTTCACAACAGATTGTGAAAATATATTGGGGGCTCAAAGTTTTTTCAGATGGGATCCCAATGGCCATTGTGTCATTGATCTAGAACCCTAAAAGAGGCACCTACCTCCCAATACAATATCTGACAAATAATCCCATAGGGGCTCTGATAAGCAGGTTGTGTATCTCTGTTCCAAATACAGGAAAAATAAATCAGCATTAACAGGAAGAAAAGTTTTTCTAATTAAAGTTAGGTGCTTTACAGCTATGAATTAACTACTATTGTATTGCTTGACCAAGTCTATCCTCCATGATCTGTCCCACCCTTTTGCTGAAAAGAGGTACGCTTAATGTACTTTTGAAGATCACAGCTTATTTTATTTTACATTATGCTAGAATAGGAAAAGGTGATTGAACCACTCTTCTAGAACATGCAAATCCTAAGGGAAACATATATCCTTTATTATTGTTTAACCATTAACCCATCCCCTACTTATCTGACCTCAGACTGAGAAGGGTATTATCTGATGGTAAAGGTGAGCTCAGATCCATCACAATTTATGGGTCTTATAGGGAGGTGAACGCAAATCGGCCCTAGATTCTGCCGCGTTTAATGAAAATTAATGTGAACATTCAGCCAACCCTATGTACAGTGCTTAAAGTGGTCCTAGAGAAGTGGTGGAACTCATCTCCCCCCCCGCATTTATTTAATAAGGGGGACTGCGCATCAAAAGTATAAAAGGAGCGTGGTCTCAATAAGAAAGGGACGTTGTCACACAATAGTATCCCCAATTCAAATTACGCCACACAGTAGCACAATCTTATTTACATTACACCTCACCTCAGGGCTCCGGTGGGGAAGGGAGAGCAGTCACTCTTGGGATGATGGTTATTGTCATCTATCATCCAGAAGGGGGAGACTGTGAGCCTCCCATCAGACACCAGATCCACCCCCTACCTTTAGGGAGAGCAGTCACTCTTGGGATGATGGTTATTGTCATCTATCATCCAGAAGGGGGAGACTGTGAGCCTCCCATCAGACACCAGATCCACCCCCTTCCTTTAACTCATGGCAGGGATCGCATTGGAGGAAGCCAGCACCCCACTGTGTGGGATCACTCCATTGCAACAAATTCTGGCCTCAGGAACCGGAGCATTTCTCACCGCACTTCTCACCTCACTAGTGCTCCTGATTCACATTACACCTCATAGTGGTGTCCCTTATTCATGTTGTGATACACAGTAGTGCCTCTTTTACATATTGCCACATTAGTGCCCCTTATACACAATGCCCACAGTAGTGCCCCTAATACACAATGCCCACAGTAGTGCACCTAATACACAATACCCACAGTAGTAGCCCCTTATACAATCATAGTAGTGTCCCTTATTCATGTTGTGATACACAGTAGTGCCTCTTTTACATATTGCCACATTAGTGCCCCTTATACACAATGCCCACAGTAGTGCCCCTAATACACAATGCCCACAGTAGTGCACCTAATACACAATACCCACAGTAGTAGCCCCTTATACAATCATAGTAGTGTCCCTTATTCATGTTGTGATACACAGTAGTGCCTCTTTTACATATTGCCACATTAGTGCCCCTTATACACAATGCCCACAGTAGTGCCCCTAATACACAATACCCACAGTAGTAGCCCCTTATACAAATCATAGTAGTGTCCCTTATTCATGTTGTGATACACAGTAGTGCCTCTTTTACATATTGCAGTCCAGTTCTGCCCACACAGCAGTAGTGCTCCTTACACAATGTCCACTGTAGTGGTAGTGCCCCTTATGCAGTGCCCACAGTGGTAGTGCCCCAATTGCAGAGCCCACAGTAGTGGTGCCCCTTATGCAGTGTCCCCAGTAGTAGTGCACCTTATGCAGTGCCCTCATTAGTAGTGCCGCCAGTAGTAATGCCCCTTATAAAAGAGAGATGTCATGACATACAGTACGTCCCATAGTGCACACTGTGGGAGCCAGACACCGGAGCTCTAGAGTGGACTCCAGCCTCTGGCTACAACTGTGGGAAAGGAGCCGGGTGCCCGCTGGTAACAAAATCTGAGCGGTGCTGGCATTTCCCTGCGGCACCAGGATGACATCGTGGGTTAGGTGGGCAGGAGGAGGCGTAACTGGTCCAGTCTACAAATGGAACTGACTGAACGCAATTGTACCCCGTTCCAGACCACTTTAACCGGTCGATGTACGATTGGCTTGATATTCATCATCATCTGCAGCACTTATACTAGCCTATATCTTGTGCAAATTATAAGGCTGGAAACAGGCATATTTACATTTCTGTCCAGTTCTGCCCACACACCCTCGCTGAATACTGCCTACTTGAAAATACCCCATTACAGCCCAGTTATGACGCAGTAGTTAGTACTCATTGCAAAAAAACACGATAACGATATCGTACACCTTATTATCAGGACCTATGTGTTTTAGCACAACTGTAATGGAAAGTTCCAAAGATTGAATTTCCATTAGGTCTAAATGTTGTTTTCAAGTTTCACTTGTTCTTGATATGTGCAGTCTCTCATAAAGGTTACGTGGACAGTAATAGGGATCAATGAATATGGAAACGTACTAAAAACAGAGTTGCTAGGTTTGATTTATCTATTTTTTAATGGAACGGATACCAATTCAGCACATTAAATTAGATCACAAGATACGGTCTCAAAGGACTAAAGAGCTCTGCGATCTCTCCTCCATGACAGATTTCCGAAATGTGACCATTACATACTTATGTGCAATCTGTATACGCAATAAGGCCCCTACTTATAGGAGTTAGCAAAATTTGCCTATTACTATATTTCCAGGGTTCCACTGTGCATGTGCAGCCTTCGGGCAAAGCATGCTCATAGAAAGATTGGTAATAGGAGGTAGGTGAGCAGTGTGCAGCCTGTCGGAGAAGAATTGTCTATGGAACATGCTTACTTTGCTTGTAGCAGTGCATATATGTGTGTCTTTGCTCTCCATAGGTTTATCCTCAAAAACTCCCTCATACGAGCAGAGCATGTAGAAAAACTAGCAGTGTCTCAAAAAAAAAAAAAAAAAAAAAAGATTACTGTAGGAAGTGCATCACGTACGTACTTATAAAGTAGATGCAAACAGCATTGTACAGATCACGCCAGTGTAGGTAGAGCCCAGATCACTGTAACTGCAGAAACTGTCAATCTTAATCCGTGAGGCTGCAGAGCCATCCGCAGCGTTTTGAAGGGAGACCAGTCTTTTTAAGGCTAACACTTTTGCCTTGAAAAAGACGGGTCTCCAGTCGCAATGAGTTGGCTGTGTGGCGGCTGGCATGCTACCTCCACAGTGCTGCTCAGTTTTATATATATTTTACCATTTGTGTCTAATAAATGCCTTTGTTGTTTAATGATACACTATGATTTTTACTTCATTCCAATATGTATTATGCTTTTATATGGGAGTTTTTGAGGATAAACCTACGGAGAACAAAGACACATATATATACATATATATATATATATATATATATATATATATATATATATATATTTATTTACATTGCTACAAGCAAAGTTGAAGTAAGCGTATTCACAAATGGGGAGGTGTTTATCATCTGTTTTTGTATTCAATGTATTTTACTTACCTGTTTGCACTTTGATATTTACCGTACACCTGGGTGACATTTTACCCTCGGCTTTTGTTGTTGATTTGAGTCCAGAATAACGAACTCCACATATGTAGCTTTGCAAGTGGATTTGCTGAACACCTACAATTCCAAGTGGGCCATCTGTGGACTGCAGAGACTAAACCACTTATTGGGACACTATTGAGGTGCCTACTTGGGTATCCTATTTGCATTTGTATTAGAGGTTTACAGTGGCCTCTCTTGATACACAAGTGGCAGCCTGATAGACAACACAAAGAAACTTTACTCATTTGTGGTTTACATTCCAGAGACAAGCTTTTACATCCCGGGAAAGGTACCTGGAAATTTGCCACTGTTGGCTACTATGATGCTACACAATTCCTTAAAAAAAATTGCAAATAAACATAATCACATAATAGGCTTTAAATACCATGTCAAAAAAGCTTAATAGAAATATTCATTTTATAGTAGTACAATCTTAGCTTCATTTCAAAGTGCATTTATGCAGCAACAAGCAAAGCTGCAACAAACAGCTATGTAGTCATGGATATATACTGGGGAGTGAGCAATCTCTAAAGCTGCCCATCCACTAGAAGACAGGCAAAAGACTGCACGATTATGACATTGTAATCGTGCAGTCGTTTGTCAGTCTGTGATGTGCCTACACTGAACGAGCAGACAATCATCTGCTAACATGCTCAGCCTGACGTTATCGTCAGGTTATCCAGCATGTTTGCCCGATGATAGATGTCTAAACGACCAGCAGGAGCGCGCATCGCTGTTCGTTTTAGACATTTTTGCAAACGATTTATGAACGATTTCGATATCGTTCAACTTAATCGTCTAGTGGATGGGAACCTTAAGACTTGGAAAGATCACCAATTGCTCGCATGTAAAATATGTAGCAATAGGAGATCAGAAAAACTCTTCCAATATAAAAAGATATACAACCAGTTAATATATTTGTGGTTTCTAGAAAGGAAGATCATGGATTAGGTTTACCATGTATGTACATATCCAAAAGAAGTTAAAAGAACCTGCCAATAAAGATCTTCAATGACTGCCAACATAATTACCTCTTGAATGTGTTTGAATATATATTAGTCAATTCTAATTTTAGGTTTGCCTTGCTATAACTATTCTAGGGAGTAGTGATGTGCAAAAGAGTACTGAAGGCGTCACGGATTTGGGCTCGTTTAGTACCTGGGAGTAACTGTTCCCACTGTACGTTTTACTAACTAAATTACAGAGGACATGTCACCAAAGTGAAATGAGCTTTGTAAGAGCCCCCTCAACAAGCAGAGGATTCCCTTCTAAGGGCTTTATCACATCTGTGAATTTTATCCAGCTCATGAGAACTGGATGAAAAATGCATAAACCACAGAAGACATTGGGTCTGATCCAAAGTTGGATTCAAGCCCAATAGTTGGCCGCACAAATGCGGGGTGCCGGACTATAGATAGACAGTAATTAGATAGACAATGTCTAGATAGACACCAGATGTTAGACAGTCAATAGGTTGACTGGAACAAAAGGTTGACAGTGGCAAAAGGTCAACAGATACAAATGGTCGACACGATCAACACATGGATTTTTTTTTTTTTTTAAGGGTTAGGCACCAAGGGGAGGGTTAGGGTGGAGATTAGGGCTAAAAACGAAACAAAAAATCATGTGTCGACCATTTTCATGCTGACCTTATGTCCCAGTTGACCTATTTACTGTCTAACATCTGGTGTCTATATAGACCAGGGATGGGGAACCTCAGGCCCGGGGGCCGTATAAGGCCCGCAGAATCATTTGGTCTGGCCCTCTGAGCTTTTTTCTTTTAGCCTTATCTGGCTAGCAGGGTGCGTAGAATGGGACCCTGTAGCCAGAATATATGCAGCAGTGCCAGCTAGAGTGCTTGGGATGCTTTAGACGGTGACACCGCTGCCCTTACGGTTCCCCAGAGCATTCTGAGGATGCTCCAGGCATTGCTGTAATCATTGCGATTGTGGCCCTGCCTCAGTTTGACATCACACTGAGGGGGCGTGGCCTGCACCAGGCCCTCAGTATATCTATCTATCTATCGGCAAAAAAAAGGTTCCCCACCCCTGAACTAGTGTTCCCGCTAGGCTGTTTCAGCGGGGCGCCGCGCCCTGCCAAATTTCTGAAGGGCAGAAAGCACCCTGCCCTCCAGCCCGCCGCCCCGCTGAAACAGCCTGCGGGTTCTATCTCCACCCGCGGGCCATTGTGTCCCGCCGGTGGGGAAAACAGCAGTGCAGCAGTCCCAGACGGTGAATGGATGCCGGTCGCATGCACCCGGCATCCATTCACAGTGATCACAGCACTTGGGGGGTGCCCGGCATGCCCCCAAGAGTGACGAAAATGGGACGCCCCCCTTCGGCACACGCAGAAGTGCCCTTGCTCTAAGTCCGGCGCCCTGCCTGGTGCCTGACCTAGAGTGACCACTACTGATCTAGACATTGTCTACCTTTTTACTGTCTATCTGTTAATCCACACCCACAAATGTGCGTTGTCCCTCTGCCCATGTATTTGTGATCCAAAGGCAGGTAAGCGCAAGTAGAGTAGGGATGTGCGCATTTAATCACCTATGGAGTTCTGTCCCGTGCTGATTGCCCTGGGGTTGGTTTCACAAGTGTGATTACCTCATCCAGGAGCTGGACACCCCTTTATAGAGGCTCCCATGGCCAATTAAACCCCGCTTTAGTGGTAATCAGCCCAGGCCATAGCACTGGTTACTTATTTTGGAAGGTGGGAAGGGGCAAAGTTGATATATATATATATATAATATAATGCATTTGCATCTTTAAAAGACAAGAGTATTCCAGTTTATGAAAACACATACACCCTTTATTTACTAGCCAGTGCTTAAAGACCGATCCCTTTTGGGACCCAGTCCAAATTCACCTGGACAACATAACACATATGAAAAAAGTGTATATATGGGAGCCAAACCTAAAGCTGGGTGCACACTGAGACGATGACGGCACAATTCGTCTTTTCCGGCCGAATCGGAATAACATATCGCCCGCATCGCTCAGTGTGTACGCCAATATGTGCGCTCCCGTGGTCTCATACGGTATCGTCCGGTCAGCTGTGCTGAATATATATCGCATGCGGCCCCATTGCAGGTAACGAAGGACGGAACGAGGGGTCGTTAATTACCTCGTTCTAATGTGTACCAGACGTACGATATACCTAGAGGAGCTCAGAAAGATTTTGTTCCTTTTATCAGGTGCCAAATACAAATTATGAGCCATTTTCAGTAACATTTCTGATTGATTTATACATTTTATAAAACATTTTGAAATCTATATTCCCAATCTTCATCAGAGAAATAGAGGCAGCTCCGTTTCCCATTTACATTGGACTACAGTGGAGTTTTTGAACTTCAGCGGAAAATAAAACAGCAGTATGCCAGAAGGAGGCTTAATCCCCGGAAGGCCTGGAGATTTCCTCGCCTCTTTTCAGCAACTGCAATCGCAGGCATGAGTGACCCCATGGTAGCAGCTGAGATAGCAATAGCGTAGGAGCTTGAATAACCCCCAAAGTGTAGTACAGTGTTTGGCATGTAGCTGGTACCACTGTATTAAGGCATCTCTCATAGAAAGCTTAAACAAACAACGAACTGCCGAACAGCGCTGCACAAAACTAGTATTCAATATGGTAAATGCTTATTATTCATTTCTTCATTCATTTCTAGCAGACATGCATTCAATGTTGTGTATTCCAACAAAAGAATGGTAGCGATATTAGAGGATGCGTCCTAGTTCAGCAACTCTTCCTTCAGCCTCAGGTGTTCATATGACAATATGAGTTAGTCACTTATAATGAGCATTTTCTTTGCATTACATTATTTCCATGCATACAGGATATTCAAACAGGTCTTGGTTGTGCATTATTTATTTGTTCAAGCCCATCAATGGGCTCAGGCATAGACTTACCTTTCCCATTTTGCCAAGCGGCGTACCAGGACAGACTGAGGAAAGACGTAATGAACACTAACGCGGTGGCTACAGTTCCATTTCGGAGCCTCATTTCATTGCACCATCACACTGGATCTGTGGTAGCTGCTCTAAGTTCAACTTTAAAAAAGGTAAAAGGTATGTTTGTACACCACTGGGTATGCATCAATGGTACTGCCTTGTCTGGCACTTCCAGCTCTTCTATTTACACACATCATAATGCCGTTCTTTCACATCTCCTTCTCAGCTCCTGGCAACTTGGATTCCTCTGGTGGTTTTCTCTGCTCCTCCCTATCAAAACATAGAAAAGGTTATTGTTACTTAACGAATGGTCTAAAGCAGCATTAAAAACAAAATCTTATTCCTAAGCCTGTGATCACAAAAACATTTCCAGTGACAAGTCCTAGTTTAATAATATTAGGTCACTTCTTATAAGTGCAGCATAAGTACAATTTGATTAAAGATTGAGAAACACAGATTACTAGCTAGACATCGCAGCACTCAAAGAATGAAGGAACTGAGAATGCTGCATAAAAATTAAATCATCTCCATCATGGCAACAGGAGAGACTACATCACAGAGGGCCTGATTCAGAGCCGGACGCTATTTGCGCTCGCTCGTTCGGATATTTAAATAGAGCGCTCGCTCTTTGCGGTCTGTTGACGCCTCTATGTCTGAACGAGCGAACGAAACATGCGCTCGCTATTTTTTTTTTAAAACGCCCCCTGGCCGCTCGCATCCTACGTCATCTCCGCTATTTATTAGATTAATCGAGTACATCGAAAGGCGTCTGAACTGCTCGCAGTGCTTGTGGTAGCATTTTCCTACTGCAATCATGCGAGCAGTTCAGGCTAAAAGACAACCAAGTGACGTGGTCGATGACGCTGCTTTGTTAATTATGCACACCCTTAAAACAAACGTTTTGACAGTTTGGCACGCCTGCGTTCAGATCACCACTCCCCGTTTTCAAGCACCTTCCCCTGTTACCACCCACAAACGCCTCATCCTGTCACTCAAATTAGCAGGCATTCGTTATTTTGCGAGCACACAATTTCAGACCGCAATGACTGGTTCGCGCATGCGTATTACAACCCATACGCAGTCGTGCGAACATCGCTCGGAGCGAACGAGCGGCCGCTTACGAGCGGCACTGAATCAGGCCCAGAATCTACCGAGGGGTTAAAAACACTTGTGCGTGCATTAGTTGTCTTGTTGTCACCAGGTCTACATCTCAGACAAATTAGAGCTATTCCAAAGGGGTTCCTTTACTATTAATTACTTTAGCCAATAGCAGACCAACACCCATGTCCCCAACACAGAGTTTACCAGCCCATGGAGCATTTGACTTTCTAGGCCAGAGTGCTAAGGAGATAATTCAGGCAAGTTAAGTCTGGGGATTCAATATGGCTGATTTCTGAGAGAAGAATTGAGGACAACTGCACAACAAGTATAGGTTAGGCTCCACCTCAAAAGTGTGGAGTGGGGCACTGTCTACTATTAGCAACAGCGTGGGGAGCAGAACTGCAGGACGTTGGTAAAGTGGCAGTGTAACATTAGGCCACTGGACTGCTATTCTATTCTGAAATTTGCCATTTTGAGGCCCATGGTTGCACCATGAATGTGTGTCCCTTATATATTAGTATGTTCACTTTGATAAAGAATAATTAGCATAACAGTTAATAATCAACTATCTCCTAATGTCCCACTAAAATAATGAAAGAGAAAGGTTTAATATAGACATGACCAAGTTAAGCTTGTAGAAGATGGATAGTGCTACTGCGCAGACATATTATTCCTCCAGAGAAGCTTCATTCCCTGTATCAAGATGGCTGCAGAGGTTACTATTGTGCATGCAGTTTCATCCTGTTCACTGTGTCACAGTGGGAGACGCAAGTCTTCCACTTAGCTCCAGAGAGACCTGCAATCTACAACCCTTTCAGTGATCCTGCACTAGCGATGGCCATCGATGATTCATAATCATCAGTGGCTTAAGGCCGATGTCGTATGCTTTTACCATCGATGGGGGGGGGGGGAACCAGATGGTTTCCCTCCATCGATGGCACAGCATAACCAAATGTTTTTTTTATTACAAGGTGCAGAGACACAGTACAGAACGCTGCCCCCAACACTCATCGATGGTAAACATGGAGATGGCCATCCCTATCCTGCACCGGTACCAGATATCTGTATACACTCACTGGCTGGTGAGCTGTATGGTACCCCACTCCGCTCCATCCAACCTGTGTGTATAACAGTAAGTACGGCTGTCTCATGCTACATCTGTTCATAGATTCAAGACATCTGCTGGTGTGTACGTAACCCTGCTACATCATCCAACCTGTACACATTTACAACAATGCAATTACTAATTTAGGCCATGTTCACTCATTATCTACAGAAGGGCTAACTTCAAATACTGCTGAATGCAAATTAAGTATATTCATTTTGAAAACATAAGTTATATTTGATACATGCAACATACTGTAGCTAATCCAGGATTATAGAATTGTAAAATTGTAGACACAGAAACAAAACGTGAAAACATGTTACTACATAGTTTTCTATGCCTGGAGTCTGGTATAGTGCAGACTTAAGGCATAGATTTTGTTAACAGGACTTTTGTCAATGCCGTTGACAAAAACAGCTACCATTTTAAAAGATTTGTACAATCCAAATATAAATAGCAATGTATAAATAAAGAGATCAATCTTCAAACTCCTTCATCACGCACAAAAATATTCCTCCTTAATGAATGGCTTCAAAATAAAAGTTTTTTTTATATTCTAACAGATAAATATACAAATTAATGTATTTATTTTAAGGGTAACCATCACAAAAATGGTGTGACATATGTTTAATTATAAATGACTTAAATAAAAAATATTTAGATTATGAAACATGGATTACAGATATGGCATAGTACGGGATCCCGGCAGGCAGGATGCTTGTGGTCAGAAAACTGACAGCGGCACCCCGACAGACAGAATCCTGAACATGCAGACAAGTACCCTAATCCCTAACCCACCATTCCCGCAACCTAGCCCTCCCCCCCTGTAGCCTTCCCTTAACCCTCCCCCCCCCCCCCACAGCCTACCCCAAATCAGCCCCCAACAGCCTAACACTATCCCCCACCGACCTGCAGCCTAACCCTCGCCGTCCTCTCTAGGGCCTAAAGCTAACCTCAATACTTACCGTCGTTATGCTGGCAGTAAGGATTCTGGAGCCGCGATACCGACTGCGGTCAGGATTCCGCAGTATGGGTAATAACCGCCAACATCCAGACTCCCTGCCCACAGTACCAATATGGTAAAGCTAAATATGCTAAACTATTTTCTATAAATTACATAAAGTAAGAAACCTACTTATATCAAGACTCCAGTCTTTTAATCAATATTTCAAAGGCACTTCAACCACAAAATAATTATTTGCTTAAATATGCCTAATAATTAAATATTTTCAATGCATACTTTTATGGAATTTCTTCAAAGGCTATGAGCAAACAAGAGTTTTGTCAGCATTATCTTCAGGAAGCCTTTAATGATGCTATACTCCTGCCCACAATGTGTGAATCCAGCACTGAATTGTGAATGGTTAATATACATGATTACGACGGAGGAGATGGGGCCCTCTGAAGAGATAAAGAATGAATTATAGAGATAAAATGAAGAAATGCAAGTACAGTATACAGCAATATCATCGAAAATTAAATAAAAAAAGGTCAGAGAAGTTATACAAATATATAGTAGTTAGTACGATTAGAGTCTTCTAAGTGTCCCGGTTGCATTTTTATTTTCTGTACATAGATAAGAGTGCAAGGGCTCAGCACCTTCATATAAAAGGAAAAACAGGGCCTACAGAAAAAGATTTCAGCACATGTAGCTATGATAATAACCTATGCTACATTTCACTAACCCTGGATAAGGTAGACTGGTAGTACATTTTAATTAAAGGGGGAAGCTACGACCAAACCACCAAATAATGTAATGATTTATCAAATAAAAAAAAATACAAAACTATTCAACGAATATATTTTTCAAAGGGGAAATAAGATTAAATAAGGATTAGTTACAACACATATTCTGCCATCCACAATGGCTGCATTTCCTGCTGACGAACAACAACACAAAAAAATGCTGTTATTTAGAATACACAATTCAAAGATAAAACTTGATATCTATTATTTCTGTATATGGGTATTGTATATACCAGGGCTTGACGCCATGGCGACCAGATTTTGCTGCCTGGCTACCAGACTTTGCAGGGCGGGGGTGGAAGCAGACCCTCGTCAGCCCCAGTGCAGATTAGTGTCTGTAGTATTGGCAGCGGTCATTTCATGCACAGGAGTGCAAGTGCTGAGAGTCACCTGCGGAGAGTGCTGTGTCTGTCCGTCCTGGCATGCACTGGCTTCTCCTGTACGTCCCATCCTGCACTGACTCCTGTGTCCCAGGCCTGCGCTGACTCTTCCTCTCCATCCTGTGCCTGCTGTCTGTCCCAGTCTGTGCTTATCCCCCTGTACGTCCCGGCTGTCTGCGGTATCCTAACTCCGATACTGCATAGAGCTCTCCGGTAAAAGGTGTGGCCAGGGATAGCAGAGCGGCTTCAGGGGGATAGTGGCGTGACCACAAGGGGGACGGCATGGCTGCGGATGAGTGATTTGCCGGCGGGTACCCCCCTAGTTGTGTGACCATTGGGGGGGGGGGTTGCCTGGGGGTAGGTGCTCAGGAATGTGGTCCCGGGGGTGCTGTGCAGAGCAGTGAGGGGGCCTTCATTTTACTATATCCATTCAACTGCGCACATTTTGTGGACAAGTATAGTGTGAATAACAGTTGCATAACACACAGAGCTGTGCTCCTCACTCACTCCTGTAATTTTTTTTTTTTTTTTTTACAGCGGTCTGGCTCCTAAATTTTAGAAAAAATTGTCAAGCCCTGGTATAGACATTTGGATAGTCATTAGATCCAGTAGAAAAATAAGAGAAAAACAAATTGACTTTATGACGGCCACATAGCAGCTAGTGCTGCTGATCCACGGGGGACATTTCAGACACTGGGGTGTTAAGTAAATAAACATATTATATTTAAAAATGAGAATAAAAGTAGAATAACATATTTTAAAGAGTTTGCAAAACAATAAGAAACAACTGGAACATGCATTCCTTCCTGTCTTCATCCTCTTAGCAGGTCTGTAAGAATCACGCTGCAGGCTATAGAAAAGAAGTCAAGCAGACATGACTGAAGTGGCATCTGTAAGCAGGGCAAGGGATAAGAATAAACCTATATTCCCATACAGCCTCCTGGACTCCAAAGTATTAAAAATAAAGAAATTCTCATGGACATTTTGAATCTCACCTCTACTTATTAGAAATGTTTCCAATTCATTGTATAGGTCAGAGTTTCCCAAACTCCGCCATTACAGTCCAGGTTTTAAGGATAACCATGCTTGAGTACAGGTGACTTCATTTGTACCACAGTCAATTTGATTTAACCCTCTGGACTCAAGCATGGATATCCTTAAAACCAGGACAGTAATGGCAGAGTTTGGTAAACTCTGGTATAGGTGAAACAGACCTAGTATATCTATACTATGTTTTGTAGTTAGCACGCTGCCTCGACTACTTTAGCTTCTTAACCACCCATAGTAGTGTGTGCGACTTTATGCTAACACTAGTATCAGTCCTTCGCCTGACGTACATCCATGAGTCTGACTGTGTAAGGACTGAGACACCCACTTTGAGAGTCTATAGACCAGTGGTCGGGGAACAGGGGTAAATTACCCCACATGGGGTAAAACTGAAATTCCTGGGGATAATGGATGCAGGGCTGGAGATGCACGTGAACCGGGTGTGCCGCTGCACCTGGCGCCAGTGACCTCCAGCCCAGCGCCGCAGGGAGGCTTTAAGCTGGACGGCCGCTGAGATGTTATTACCAGCGGGCGCCCGGCTCCTTCCCTGCAGCGCCGCGTTCGCCGGAGGCTGGAGTTCTCTTCTGAACTCCAGCTTCCAGCTTTCCCCATGCGCACTATGGGAGAGACGTCATGATGTCTCTCCCATAGTTCCGAGGAGCAGCCGGGCGGACAGGATGGCGGCGGATGCAGGAGTGGGGATTAAGGTGTTTTTTTTGGGGGGGGGGGGGGTTTGGGGGGGGGGGGGTGTTGGTTTGTACAAGCGGCACTACAGGGGCACAACTATGGGGGCACTGCTACATGGGCATAACTATGAGGGCACTGCTACTGGGGCATAACTATGAGGGCACTGCTACTGGGGCATTACATGGGGGCATTACTATAGGATTTCCTTGCTTACAAATCAAGAAGGTAACCCTAGAGTATCTAAATATATTTTGGGGTAAAAGGTAGAAAAAGTTCCCTAACCCCTGCTATAGACGCTGTAATAACCATTGGTGCATCTTTAGGTGCCATCATTGGTTGCAACATCAGACCTTGAACAAGCCCTATTGTAGGTGCAGATTTTCCATCTAAGTATGGCCTCCAATATGACCAATTGAGCATCTGCGCATTCGAACATTTCAACGTAATGCCTGCGACACTCCCATAACACGCAAATAAGACGGACAATCTCTGTGCGTCTGAACAGCCACCGACCAGGAACACCCAACACATTTCCAATGTGTCTCAATCGCAACTGCGCCTCTGTACATACACACAGTGTAGTGCACGCGCTGTATGAGTTTTTGGGGTTTGGCAGAATATCACTCAGAATCTAGTCCTTATTGTGCTTTTATTTTTAAAATGGCCGGTTATCTCCATTTAAAAAAAAAAATTTAAAATACCCTGTTGGAGAAATGTTGGAACACACACCAGTTAATTACCATAATAGTTTCCATTGTCAACCTTTCAGGGGTCAATTCAGTTATTAACAATTCTGCAAAAGTGAAATCACAGCTTAAAATTTGTGCAAATCATGGCTCATTTCTTCAATGCACAATAAATTAGATATTGCGATTTGTGGTCATTGTGGTGAGATCATGTGATGTTACTGTAAAGGGCAACCTGGGACAAGTGCATAAACATGTGGGAAAAACATCCTCAACCCCAAAACAGTTGCAGCTGAGATAGCAGAATAATATAGAATGAGGTTAGTGGCTATAACCTAAGTAATGTAAATTTGTAAAAGGTGTCAAATTATTGATTTTATTTTTGGTGGAAAAATGTAAAGCTTGGTACACAATATAAGATTATACGTCCAATCTGGCTGATTGGAATGAAAATCTGTCATTCGATCCTATGCATGACCAATCGACCACTTGTTCTTAAAACAGACAAATTCGTTAAATCCATTTGATTTGACCAATTTGTCCAAATAACCTTTTTTGTCCGTTTTCCAGCGTTTGGGAGCAAATGGTCGATTGAAATTTACCCCGAAACATTAGCAGATTTTCGTTCCAACCAGCCAGATTGGACAGATAATCTTATAGTGTGCACTTAAGGGCCTAATTCTGACCCGGTTGCTAGATGCGGCCGCTTGCTCCCAGTGTATGAAAATTCAGTTAAGTGATGTCAAGGTAGGCGATCGCACGGCAAGGCATAATCACACCCACTATGTGTTGGCATGCGATCACTTTGTGTATGCAGACGCCCACCAGCCTGTCTTTAGCCGCCCACTAGCAAACGTCATCTCCAAGAAGTATATACAACCATCGGTACATCGGGCTCCATCAGAACTGACCGCAGCGCTTGCGGTTGACTGTACCCTACCGCAAACACTTCAGTGTATAATTCAACCAGGTGACGTGTACTAGGACGCTGCCTGTTAATTATGCACGCCTCTTAAACGTTGACCCGTCACTCACTCAGCTGGGCTGTCTCTGCTGGGCGAGCGATTGCTTCCCGATTGCTCGGACTAGTTTGCGCACACGCACTGTGGCGCATATGCAATTGCATAACATCGGCCAGGAACGAGCGAGCGGCTGCTTATGAACGAGTCTGAATCCTTAGCTTTATCCAGTAAGTGTTTTTCAGCAAAAATAATCTATACATTATTTTGGGGGACATTAAAATGTATACTGTGATTTGTCCATGATTTTATAAACATTTGTAAAATGTTGGTATAGAATACACTTAACTCAATACACTTAACTCATCTGCAAGTTCAAAAAACCATTCCCCACCAATACAACACCTTACCATACCATACCATACCATACATGTCCCACATCATTAACCTATGCTTACGCTTTTTAAAGGGAAAACCACCTAACAAATTAGTTTTATTGGCCAAATTGTACTATTGAACCCCCTCCAAGTGCATTGTTACTCATTAGGAGGTGTGTACTGACATTTTTAACCTTAAAATAAAGATGTTTCCCTACTTTTCTACCTGCTCAGGAAGGTGTGCACACAAAAAAACCCCCACAAAAACACAAATTTGCTGTAAAAACGCATTGTGCTTTTGGAATTAAATTGCAAATTAAAATTGCTGTGCTTTTTTTGCAGCAAAAATGGATCATGGGACAAAACATACTTGACGATTTGAAGTTCTAATGCGTCAGAATTGGCCATATCGTTCAAAATATTAGTGTAGGGGCCTTTACAGATGTGAGAAAGCGGTAGTGGGCGTCTCTATGCTGTCTGAGCATTTGCAAACATTAGCATATCTTCGCAGCAAAATCGCTATAGCGATCCTTAATGAATCAGCTCCTAAGTCCCAATAATAATAGTGATATACAGACTGATAGTTGGTTTCTGCATACTTCACTCAGATCATGTACATATTCAGTGAGTCTCCAGTTTTAAATGATTACATTGTACATGCCCTTTACTAAAGACATTGCTATACTTTTTGGATAACTTATGGACTTTCATTAAGGTGTTAGTTGTTGCTGCCACTGGATATAACACTGAGCTGAACAGCTGTCTGAATGATACAAAGAAGTTTGTGGAAAGCACAGAAGAAAGAAGAACGTTAAAGTAAATAAGAATAAATAACACAAGAGCATGCACGAATAAAGAAAACGTTATGAAGATGGACAAGAACGTAAATCTATAGGGAACTCCATAAGGAGGAAACAGGAAGATCTGCGCTGACCAACAAGAGTAACCTGTATCTGACGTTATTTTATTTATTTGTATTGCTTTACTACAGGGTTATATTGGAGCAGCCCAAATATCTACATCTTATAAAAACCCAAGAGAGAAGCAGCCCCTGTGGCGGTGCAGTGTGACCCTCTGCTGCTGCTAGGACTACGGTAGAAGGACACAGTAACACAAGGGAGGGCAGGCCAGCCAGGGGCTCTGTACTCTCTCCCACTCCGTATTAACCCCTCACCACCCGTCTGACCCAACAGCAGGTAGGTAGGAAGCAGCAGCGCTGCAAGGTGTACAGGGACCACACAGCAGTGCCATGGTGATCCTCAATGCGCTGCACACACTGCGCTGCATGGCCGCCAGGCTCCCCCTCTCCATCCTCTGTCACACTCAATCTCACCGTGTAACAGGCACCAGCCGCAGCTCCCAGCGCGTACACACCGCCCCAATCCCAGCGGCACACTTGCCTGATCTGCTCTGGGGATTCCACCCTCTACGCCATGGATCCCATGCCGTGCCCGGCCGCCGCTGCTGCTGGAGAATTGTGTTATCCTCACCCCAGGTCCTGTGCCGCCCCCAACTACACCTACACCGACAGGGGGCACAGCTCCCGTACTCCACCCACCGAGGTAACGCTCCAATCACAGGGAAGAAAGGGAGGGGCCGTAACTGTCATCTGTGGAACCGGCGCAAAAGGCTGTCACCCGAGGTTACGCCCTCCAGCCAGTGCTCACTGACACTGCTCATCACTGGTCACTGTTGTAAGGGGCTGGGTGACAGGAGGGAGAATATTAGATCCGCTACCGTGGTACTACTGGCTGTGTGGCTGTTGAGAGAACAGGGACATGGCTGTGTGACTGCTGGAAGATCAGGGACATGGCTGTGTGACTGCTGGAAGATCAGGGAGATGGCTGTGTGACTGCTGAGAGATCAGGGAGATGGCTGTGTGACTGCTGAGAGCCTGAGAGATCAGGGAGATGGCTGTGTGACTGCTGAGAGTCTGAGAGATCAGGGAGATGGCTGTGTGACTGCTGAGAGTCTGAGAGATCAGGGAGATGGCTATGTGACTGCTGAGAGATCAGGGAGATGGCTGTGTGACTGCTGAGAGATCAGGGAGATGGCTATGTGACTGCTGAGAGTCGACGGTCAGAATCCCATTGCCGGCATCCCAACAGGGTTAGGATACCGACACTTGCTGGTAGGTATCCTAACCCTACCCCTAACCCTCCATCCCCGCGGCCAAAACCTAACCCTACCCCTAGTGCCTAAACTTAACCTTCTCTGTCCTGAAGCCTAAACTTAACCCTCCCCCCTGATGCCTAACCTTACCCCTCCCCCTAGTGCCTAAGCCTACCCCTCCCCCTAGCGTCTAACCCTTCCCCTAACAATGGTTTCCAAACCTAGGGGGCCTCAGGTTGGTGGTCCAGAAGTAAATCAAATTATTTATGGTCAATGTGAGGTAAATATGAGACTAAACACCTGTCCCCCACCACATAACTGACCCTGAGGGTGGCAGGTAGCACACTTCACTTTACTATTTTACTAGATTTTTTCCTGTATTTCACAATATCAAACTAAAACTTAGGGGTGCCGCGAAAACAATGCTGATACTCTAGGGCGCCGTGATTCAAAAAAGTTGGGAACCACTGCCTTAACCACACTACTTACCGTCAGGATGCCGACGCCTGGGATTCTGACTGGTATCGGAATTCCGGCGTCGGTATTCTCAGCGCCAACATCCAGACAGCCAGGATAGTGACTACATCCCCTGTGTACTAGTCCCACATAAGAATGAGAGCCTTGAGTAAAGCTGAATGTAGAGCTGGACTAGGCTTTGGGAGGCCTAGGGGACGGGGACCATATTTCCAGCACATACAATTAATAGAATAATAATTTCACACATGGTGGAATGATATGTAAACATAAAACACTATGGTCCTGATTCTGAGTTAGACGCTATGGTGATGTCGGACCAGTGGAGCAATGTTTTCCATCAGAGTTGCACTGTGCATGGTCCTGATTTTTTTCGTACAGAGTCGCAGATCAAATTTAGGCGCACAGTAGCAGAGGTGTCACAGTCGCTCCTGGATGGTGACTGGGAGGTAACGGGGGTGGCTAATAAGACACACGGAGATGTTACGTCTTATAATAGTGTTGCAGGCCGAGTCGCTGAAAGCGGTTGCATACAGAGACGCACATCCGCACACATAGGAGGCCATGCTCAAATGGTGAAACTGCACCTGTCATGGGGCCGGTGCAACGGATGGTGCGTTTAGACGTTAATGCAGCCACTATAGACTCTGCCAGAGGACATCTCAGCCCATTCACATGCACAGATGTACACCAGGGAAGGGCTTTGTAGCGGCAATAACATAAAGTCACAGACGTGACTGTGGTAATAGAGGCAAAGAAGGACACAACTGCATCTGAGTCCGAACCAGACCCTACATACCTGGGACAAATAATACAATTATATGTAAAAACTAGGTATATTTAGTAAATGTATGTAATGAGAGGGAGAGACTGCTTTTAAGAAGACTGTAATGTTTTAAACATGAATACATTTATAATTAGTTATTAACATGACATTAAACGTAAACTTACTCACAAAATATCACATGTGCTGGAGTACCCCCCCAAAAAAAAATCCTAAATGTTTGCGATAGCCACCACCAGCAATGGCTTCCACGGGCAAAGCATTCCTCTTATATCGCTCGTCATCTAATGTAAATATTTTTTTCTTAAACTAATTACAGAAAATATAACCTTTTTTTTTTATCTATTATTATTTTAAGCCTTTCTATTAACTAGCTATCTATATGTAACACCCTCTAAGGGATGGTATTTGTAAATACACCCCTCTCAGTGTTAGAGCTTGCTTCCTGTTGTAGATATTACATGCCTGAGACCCGGATCAGTTTTCAGGTAAAGGAGGGGCTGGAGAGATAGACACGCAGGGGTGGGAAGACTGGGTGTGTAGCTGGAAGAGCAGAGGGAGGAGGGATAGAGAACAAAGGGAGTTGAGAAGAAGAATTTGGGAGAGGGCAGACATCTTTGGGAAGCTTCAGAGCTGGAAGCAGAAATGAAGCCCTCGTGCTCCCCTGGCAGGGGGAGATTGGCGGGGCCGTGGTGACTGCCACGATGCCCATCTAATGCCAAAGGAGAGAGAGGTCTGGAGTGAGACCACTGAGATAAAGTATGTGAGAGACCACAGAGAAAGAGCTGGAATGTTGCAGCGTGAGCAGCCCAGTGAAGTGTTTAGCACCCACGAGAGGGGTAAGAGAAGTCAGTATATGTGTTGGAGAGATGGGGAAGAGGAACTTCCCAGGAGCTTTTACGGTTAAGGTACCAGAGGAGTCCCTTATGCATAAAAGCCCCCCAGCAGCCATTAAAGGGGGGGTCACTGTGGTAGCAGTGTGGCTATAGGAGCCATTCCTGTAGGATAGGGATGGGCAGCAGCTGAGAGTCTGATAGCTGCAATAGAAAAGTCTGTATATTGCTGTCCCATGTGATAGAGAAGGGGAGCAGAGAGAGGCAGACTGGGTATGAGACACTCTGTATATTGTCTTAAAAGAGACAAAGAAGACGCAGAGTGCAAAGAAGTTATGTGAGATGTGTGTGCAGCTGTGGAACTACAGGCACCAGCCAGCATAGGGCCAGGTGGACCTGCATGTATGAAGTGGAGAACTACAGGCACCAGCCAGCAAAGGGCTAGGTGGACCTGCACGTATGAAGTGGAGAACTACAGGCACCAGCCAGCGAAGGGCTAGGTGGACCTGCACATATGAAGTGGAGAACTACAGGCACCAGCCAGCAAAGGGCCAGGTGGACCTGTGTGGGTAAAATGCAAAGCATTCATTGTGACTGTGCTTAAAGACTGTGCTGGTGAAGAAGAGTGTGATGTAATGTAACCATATCCATAAGATTGTCATATACCATCTGACATGCCAAGTATATGAGCTGGAGGGAGAGGAGAAGCTGCTGTAACCATATTCTTGTCCTGTAAAGTCATGTGCAGGAGTAGAGAAATAAAGTGGTTTATTTTTATAAGAGAAGGTCTGGCGCCCAAGTTATTCAATAGAACTGTTGCTGCATGTGTCTATCTATACCTGTATCTATATGTGTGACTGTTATAAAGCCTGCATGGTCAGGGACCCCCTTCTCAGGTATTGCCCACACCCTGGAGAGCTAGCCTGAGGCAATAGGAGGTGTATCACTCCAAATGCACCTATGTACCACACCGCACACTGAAGGGGGGTTACATATATATTGTTGGAATATGTGTGTACAGGTAGCGGTGGTATGGCAGACTGATTGTACACACCAGCGGATGCCCTGAGACAACGAACAGTCCATTACTTAACCCATACTTGCCGACTTTTGTAGCTACTTCTGCAGGAAAACTCGGAGGGGAGATGCAGGTAGGCATTAAGGGGGGATGGGACCAGCGTGTTCCCGCTATTAGGCCACGCTCCCTCATGGCAACAAGCGGCAAATCACACATATTTGAAAAGGGGAGGAGCCAAATAATGCGATTATCATAGAATTGTACCACTATGCCCCTTCCCTTCCACGGATCGCGATTTCCCGGTATTATTCTACTGTTTTATATCTGCCCACTTCGCTGGGAAGTGGGTGGGATGCAGGAGTAGTACCTACTCTTCCAGGGGTACAGGAGGCTACCCGAAATATTAGTAGCCTCCCGCAGGTACCAGGAAAGTAGGCAAGTATGATTTAACCAGTGGGATGGTTTATATAGTAGCATTGTGAGTGTACAGCCATACTCACAGTTATGCATACATAGCACTTGTTGCATGGAGTGGAACTTGAGCGAAGTATACAGGTCACCAGCTGGTGACTGTATCTGGGTAGTGGTGCAGGATGCAAGCGGTACCAGGCTCTCCAGCGGTAGTAGCAGCTCTCTGGCACTGTGGAATGGTGGTAATCGCAGATCATTCTAAAACTAAGTGGAAGACATCCGTCTTCTAAAACAGTGACAAGATGGCACCGCACATGTCCAGTAATAGCGTCGGCAGCCATCTTGGTTAGGGATTTGAAGCCGCCCTGTAGGAACACAAATATGGATTATGCGCAGTAGTGCTTTCCAACTGCAATATATATATATATATATAAATATATATATATATATGTGAAGTAAAGTAATAGGCGGCACTCCGAGACTTGTATAAATAATTCAAGCTGTATTAAAGCATGTTACAGCATGCCAACATTTCAGGGCACTATCGTGCTCTTTTTTCAAGGTAACATGTATGTGCATAACTCTTACCTTATATAACTCACCACCACCTGCATATTGTCTCCGTTCCAGTCCTGGATGCTCACCCTCAGTGCGCCGGTGTCCGGCGGAAATGACGTCACGGATCCCACAATCCCAAGCTAGTTGCCATGGTAATCGTCAACTGCGTCGTTGTGGTATCCTGAAGGAGTAAATAACACAACGTGTAAGATAACTACATATGGTTACAAAATATCTCAATCTAGCGGCTATCTATCAGTATACCATAAATTAGATAAAAAACTGATGTTTTAAGGGAACATGTTACCGAGTACTCTAAGTATAAGCTGGATGTCTAAGAGGATGTACAACAACATCCACAGAGACTCAGGGAGGTTCATAAAAAACAGAGAAGTGCATAAATGACATAGTGGCACATGAATATGGTACTATATCTAGTGGCATCACATGCGATGATATAGAAATATTAATGATAATACAGGGGTAGTTAATAAATGCTGAATCTAGAAGACATTCCACTGCATCTTTTCATTTAAACCGCACAGCATGACGGTATTAAATCCACTTTGATTTAATACCATCCACTGGTCAGATGAGACTAAAATTTAACTTTTCGTCCACCAAGGAAAATACTATGTCTGGCGCAAACCCAACACATCCCATCACCCCAAGAACACAATCCCCACAGTGAAACATGGTGGTGGCAGCATCATGCTGTGGGGATGTTTTTCAGCAGCAGGGACTGGGAAACTGATTCGAGTCGAGGGAAAGATGGATGGTGCTAAATACAGGGATATTCTTGAGCAAAACCTGTTTCAGTCTGCCTGTGATTTTCCCATACATTTTGTATTGCATCATTCCTATGCTTGTTAAATAGACTCCTAAGTCACAACTATAATGAAGTTGACCATGCGCTCTCAATGTCTGCCTGACAATGCCCTGCATATGGTGAGGGGCCACTTAACTTAGGTGTGGTCAACCATCCCCCCATCTCCTGCCATCTTACTTGTGTAATGCAAAGCCCCTCACGTAGATGCAATGTTAGTGTAAAACTACTCTCAGGTTACTTATTACAGCACACATTTACATAGATATTTAGCAACTATCTCCATGAAGAGCATGCAGGTAGATATGTGTAGGCATGCCTTTATTGGAGTCAGACCTGAGGTCCTTAATTCAGAGTTTCCCAACTCCACCATTACAGTCCAGGTTTTAAGATATCCATGCTTGAGCACAGGAGACTTAACACAAATATTGTGATAAGGGAGACAAGGTAGACCCCCTCTCCTGAATTGTAGATCTACTTCACTCAATTACACCTCTTCAATGTGATCCCTTAAAGGGTATGGTTTGAGTCTACCGCTGAAGCACAGATAGTAGCAATCCCTAAACCAGACATGTACACATCAGCAACCAAAACATTTCACTCCTAGACATTAACATCAAATTGTTGAAATACTTACAACTAAATTCAATAAATACCTCCACTTATTTTCCCAGTTCAGGCAGGATTTATACCAGGCTGGCAGGCTGTGTATAAAATCTGCAAAACAATAGCCCTTAGCCATTACCCAAGCATGACTTGATCCAGCACACTGGTTGTGGCCTTGGACACATACAAATTGTGTCTCATTGGCCTTTATATGTTATTTCACTTTGCAAGTTCATACAAGTGTTTCCTAAACACTTTTGTCATTACTATATTGCATTAATTTAGATTCTCTGTGTATTGTATGGCTGTCGCTGAAATGTATTGCAGTCACTGGTATGCACTATGTATTGTATGGTAGTTATTAGAATACTCTGTGTACTGTATGGCGGTCACCAGAATGCTCTGTGAACTGTATGGTGGTCAGTGGGATGCTCTGTGAACTGTATGACATTCACTGGGGTGCTCTGTGCACCGTGTGGTGGTCGCTGAGTTCTGGCTGCGTTGCTTTCATTTATTTATTCTCTTCCTTAAGGAAGTGGCCCAATATTACAGCGTGTGATCCCTCAAATAATATAATGCCCAAAGTTGATCAAATTGCTGTAGGGCAGTAGCCATTTAATGTCAGGTGAGTACTTGACAGGACCGGTGATCGGTGCTCCGGTGATGTCCTCTGGGGTTCCGTACAGCTGGTCTCCCGGCTCCTGCACTGTGACCCAGGTCAGCTGCTGCATAAAAAAAGCTGACCGGAGTCACAGTGCAGGAACCGAAAGACCAGCTGACAGGAGTCCCAGAGGACATCACCCCAGAGCACCAATCATCGGAGGTAAGTGAGGAGGAAGGGGGGTGGGGGGTTGGTGAGTCTGCGACGCATGCGCGTACACCTCAATGTATTTTTCTGGGAAAAATACAGTGAGAAGACTGCAGAGGGGATTAGCAGGGACAGAGCTTTATGGCAAGCTCTGTACTGCATGGGAGTTATGATAAATCCCTGTGATATTTCCTAAATTCACAATGCGAAGTTAGGCGAAAATATCAAACTACAACTGCCTTTTAAATGCGGATTGTAGTAAATAGGGCCTATTGGGGTAGATGTATTATAGCAGCACTTAACATGCCGCTATATCGCTTACTGCTTCGCCTCTTTACTGAGGCGAAGCAGGAAGCACTACTGATGAGATGCATAAACATCTCATTGGCCAGAGCGGGAGAGCGATAACTCCACCCTCCAGCATCCCCTGCTTAAAACCTCAGCGCATCAGCCTAGTGCTGATGCGCTGTGTCTCAGTCCCGGCCGGCTTCACTGAGCATGCACGGGATCTTGCAAGTATCGCGAGATGCCCGCGTGCAGCCTGGAGCCAGCAGCCGCAGCAGGGACAGCGCTGTCCCTGCTGTGGAGATAGGGCAGCGCCAGGTTGTAGCTGTCGATAGCGACAGCTACAGCGGGCTGAACGGTCAGACGATCTGACTGTTCATACGTGGCCAGGCTATCGGTGCTGCTATCTTGTAGATAGCGCCGATAATGACAAGGGCGCATAAGGCTGGCCCCTTATGCAGTGCCCCCAGGTTTAATAGTGTCCCTTATGCAGTGCCCCCAGGCTGGCCCCTTATGCAGTGCCCCCAGGTTTAATAGTGTCCCTTATGCAGTGCCCCCAGGCTGGCCCCTTATGCAGTGCCCCCAGGTTTAATAGTGTCCCTTATGCAGTGCCCCCAGGCTGGTCCCTTATGCAGTGCCCCCAGGTTTAATAGTGTCCCTTATGCAGTGCCCCCAGACTTAAATAGTGCCCCAGACTGGTCCTGGCCCCACCCCAGCACTTACCTTTACTTGCTGGCCGCTCCTGCTCCCGCTGCCACTGCCTCGCGCTGACTGGATCTAACTAGATCCAGCAGGCGCGCAGGGCAGGCTCCTCACGTCACGGGTGATGTCACACGCGCAGTGCATCACTGGGAACGCTGGCCTCTGAAGCGTTCGGAGGCCTCTTTAGCCTCCGGTCACTTCAGAGGCTAGCGTTCCACAGCGGGGGTAGACGGAGAAAAGTGCCAGGCGGCAGGCTGTGTCTGCCGGACGATGCACCCGCAGAAAACAGCCTGGGGAGAACACTGCTGTAGTAACCTCACTTTACGTTATGACATACTTTAGTGCCCCCACTTCACATTATGCTGCACTGTAGTCCGCGCTGGTCAAAGATTTCTTGGTTCCCTTAGGTAAGACTTCAGTCTACCGCCCACCCGAGCTGGATTAAGGCTTAGACCCGGAGCACTTAAAAAGAAACAAACATTTGGGTCATCGGGATCCAGTTCTACCGCACAAACTTTTTGTGCACACATTATTAGGGAATGTGGCCACATGTCACGTCCCCACGTCACAATGTACATCACTTTCCTAGCTTATGGGCTGCTCCCAGCCTCACAAGTACAGCAGACAAGAGAGTTCACTCCCTACCTTTCAATCACACAGGATGCTGCAGCCCACAGGTGGGATAGTACCCGAAAAGCAGGACTGTCCTGCCAAAATCCGGATGGTTGGGGGTATGCATGCATACACACATTTAAACATACATACATACATACTGTCACACACATATGTATAGTCACACACACACATACTGTCACACTCCTCCAGCTAGCAGCACATTCATGCTCAGCACTGCAGCTGTAATCAATTGCTATGGGACTCTAGAAGAGAGTGGCCCCCTCTGCCACCCGCCCTACCCATTTTTCCTTCATGTCGCACACATCACTTTTGTCAAATGAAAATAATTTTTACGTCTTCTCTGATGGCAAATATGAGAAATACTGATAAAATATGAATGTTTCATATATACAACAAAACATTGCATACATACTTTTTTAATAACACCCTTTTTAATTTTAATATTTGTTTAAATAAGAGATAGAAAATATAAATAAATTATAGTAAAATTATCATCACTTTTTATTCGGTACCAGGCAGTGAACATGTAACTGCCGTAATCTGCCTAATCTGTTAGATACGTTTCAGTGTTGACTGCATACAGTACACAGCAAGGAGGTGATAAAATAACCTGTTGTATCCGTAATGTACTTTAGCATGCACCTTCCAAAAATCCCCTTTTAAGTGAATTTGTCACTACACATTATGGTAATCGGTCAATAAATTGCTGGATAAAAACGTACATTTATATATTTGCAATCTTTTATAGCCTTTTCAAAACTTTAGATCTAGTTTTAGTCAAAATTCCAAACTGACCGCAACATAAACAAGTTGCTCTCACAGTGCAAAGACGGCACCTGTTGTAAAACCAAGTATGCGTTTGGAGAGGGATCCATTCAATATCCCGGCTTAGAATACCGGCCCCAGGTGTCAGGTTGGGTTAGGGGGAGGGTTAGGCACTAGGGAGGTATGGGTAGAGGTATGAGAAGTGTTAGGATACCTACCGACAGTTGTCAATATCCTAACCCTGCCGGGATACTGTCGTTGTGATTTTGAGTGCTGGCATCCCGTACTCTGCATGAGCACATTTGTCAGTTATTGATGCTGACATTCAAGATAAAGTTGGTGTCAAAATCAGGAAAGAGATAATACTGAGTTTTAAAAGTTTTCTCCCCTCAGCAGCAGGTTGGCCTTGTGATTTGTGTCATTCGGAGGGGAGTTGGATACCTCAAGAGTAGTATAATGGGAAGGCAGAAAGCCCCCATCTAGGCATGGTGTGTTGTTGACAAGTTATGGTTTACTGCTAATGATGAGTCAGGGCCATACACCAGCATACTATCCCATTTCATTTAATAAAAATAATTAGATATATCTGACCCTTTTTCCCTACCAATGGTTGTCTGTGTCATTATTTTATACAATCTATGTTCTGGTTAAATGTCTAGGATTGGTTAAATGTCAGCCGATAAGTAGTTTGATTCACTGTATGGAAAATATCATGTTCTGTGGTGTTCTTGTTGGTCTGTGATTACATTTTGGGCTCACGCCACAGGTTAAAATTGACCCCAACTTGTGACCTGCAAGTCAGTGTTAGGAAAACCTGTCTCCATTCCAGTTGCTAAAACCTGCCTATTGAAGTAAAAGAAGGTGCTTTTCTGAAAGACATCAACAAAATATAGCCAATAAAGCTAATTCAGATCTCCACATTCTTGGTCACCTCTCCCAGAGGTCAGTTAAATCTGCTGTTAAATAAGACGGTGTATAAAGCTATGAAAATCTCCAGCAGCAAATATCGGGACATAATTATCTCACCTAACACCCTGTTGGCTCACACGTTAAAGCTGAGAGCTTCATATATCATAACTACTTGGAAACTGACTAACACAAATTAAATTCCTTTGCCATCTATAACAAATTCCTTTTATGATGTCTCCACAACCAACCCAACACTCCGGCTGCAGATATTTCTACTTTTATTAAGCAATGTAAAGATACATAAGGATTAAAATAATCTTTGTTGGCAATAAATGATCTATATATATATATATATATATATATATAATGAGATCGATCCAATATTTTCTTCTGTGAGGTCACCTAAGGTACCCGGCACTGATGACATCACTGGGGACGACTATAATACTATAAGTAAGATTGAAACATTTTCTCTACCAATATGCCAATGTGTCTCAGCCATTGTACCTGGTAAGGACAAATATTAGAGTTAAAGTCTGGCAAAGATGCATAATAATATGATCTTGTATATACTGTATAGACGCTGCCTTATTACGGAGAGCTGTACATTGAGATCATGACACAAACAAATGACTTACAATAACATGAAACAGAAGGTAAAAATGGTCATTACCAAGCCTCCATTCTAATAGGTTAGAGGTACATTTGACATACAATTGTTATTATACTGCTTTTTGTATTTGCTGGGGGGAGAGTATGCGGTTACTGTAAGGCACAGCATTATGAGCCACCAATATTATTGCAGTCATTGGAGAATGGTATTTCTATGCAGATACCAGTAACGTGACACAATTGAAATGAAGAGCTGGAAAACATAACTGTCCTTTTATCCTAACTGAACATCTTTCCTCTGCTGGCTTTTCCTTTGGTATCATGCCCACTGCTGGGAACAGAGCCAAGGAGGCAATGAAGAGCACACAGCAAAGAATACAGATAGTAATAGCAGTCACAAACAGAGATGTCAAAATAATCTCAAATGTTTGGGTGTTCAGAATCAATATTAGAATTGGCCATGGAAGGGTGCATCATCGATGGTGCCATCTGTGTTACACATTAATTTCAGGAATGGTGCACCATAGATTGTTAGCACCATCAATGCTCATCACAGTGCAGGCAGTGACTGAGAGGTGGGACACGGATGGCGACGGATCAATCGGGGTAGGGGAGTAGACAACGTGGGCCACGTCAGGCAGGAATGTAGAGAGGGGGCATGGGTACAGTAGGGGGCATGGCCTATTCATGGGAGAGAGGCCACTGACAGGTAAGAAGGGGCGTACACAGGCCCCTGCCAGGCCTCTCCTCCAAACCCAGGTAATTAGTACCTTCCCATCCTCTCTGCACTTCTGATGTCAGAAGGAAAGCTATGCTGTTGTTATAACTGTACTCTGCTGGTCGAGTCTAGACTGAATAATTGGAATGGTTGCTGACTTGTTCATCTGTATTGATGTTGTTGGCCAGGTCAACAGTGATTGCTTTGACAGCATGTCTTGTAGCAAGAAAGATTACCCAATCAAGGGAAATTCAGACGCTAATAGGTGTCGTTCTAAAGCAGCTACTAAAAACTGGAGTAGTCACCTCCAGTGCACAACACAGAAAAAAAAATTTAAATAGCAGTGCTAAAATTTCAGTTGTTGTCTTCACAAATATACCAGTCTAAATGCAAACATGTTGAAATTGATTCAAACAGTTATTTAATAAAAGAAAAACATTAAAAGTATTGTACATACATACAAAATTGTTAGTTAAAAATTCATATCAGCTGTGAACTTCCAGAACCCTAAGGTAGAAGGGTGTGATATGTATCTAGTGGGGAAGCGATATGATTTACCGCCGGACCCCTGCCCGGCGGTTGGAATCCTGACACCAGGAGGCCGGCAGAGGAGGAAATTCCGATCGTCGAAGGTAAGTATTCACTAACCTATTTCTAACCCCCTAACCAGACCCTCCTTAGGGGTGCCTAACCTTAACCTCCCCCCCTGTGCCTAAACCTAACCCCCCCTCTAAGTGCCTAAACCTAACCCCCCCTTTCCTGCTGCCTAAATCTAAGTCCTCCGGGGGGGTGCCTAACCCTAACCTCCCCCCGGGAGTGCCTAACCCTCCCTCCCCCTAGCCTAACCCTAACCTCCCGCGGGCGTGCATAACCCTAAGTCCCCCCCGGTAGCCCTAAACCTAACCCCCCCTCACTGCGACTGTCCGCTGTGGCGCCCAGCATCCGCTCGATCGGGATGCCGGGCGCTGGTCTCCAGACGTCGGGCAAATGACAGGCGGGATAAAGCAGTCTGGAAGCCGGTGGTCGGCATTTAGACCGTTGGGTTCCAGACTACATCCCAGGTAGAAAAGCAGTTGTGTATTATATAGATTGAAAAGTCGCTAATGCTTGCTCCAGATAATAACACTGGACTTGGTAAAAGCAGGATGATTCAGTACCCATAACTCCTTTTATCGTTGGGGCATAGTCCAAAGAAACTCAGGCACCGCTGGAGGAAATTGTCCCATAGATAAGTGAAGACTAGAGATACTTCAATTATAAATGATAGGTCCTCACCAGTATTGCGATGTGCCTGTAGTGAAGCCTCATCCACTTGTTCCGGAGATCAATTCCAGTATGTGTAGGTAGTTCCAATAAGGTACTGCTATAAACGGATCCAGTGCTGGCTCCAGCAATTCCACACATGGAAAGGAGGGTTCATGAGATGAATAAGGGTGAGCTACTGACGCGTTTCGCCGCTGTAAGCAGCTTTATCAAAGGTAACTGTTCCTCTTCCCCGTTTGGAATTATATACCCTTCTAAATGGGAGGCTGATTACACCTGGTGTTCATAATCATTCAATAAAGTGTATTTTATACATTAAAAAAACATTATATATAGACACTTCATCAACATATGAATAAATATATAGACTCTAGAGGCAGACTTACTTGCAAAAATTGATAGTGTAGTTGAGGAAGAGAGTGAAAAAAAAATATATATCTCTAGTTCCCATACCAGAGAGGCATTTTCGGTGTCTGGAATGCACATGCGGTCAGATTACACTAATGGGGCGGACCCGTGTTCTTCATTCTTATCACTAACCTGTAGTTGGGACCTGTAAAGATGTATTTGCCTGTCCGTACAGGCTCTAACGGACGGGGTCTTATTAACACCATTCTTCCGGGAACCGTGATCAGCACAGGATGCAAGTAATCAGCACAGCTTCCTGGTTCGCGGTTCATCGGAGGCTTCCCTTGATTTGAACCGCAAGCCATTATATCACATCCTGTCTCTGAGTCTTTCGTCTCCCATAACTATTTATATTCATCCTCATAGTGTATATAAACTTTTATATATGGGAAATTCATACTGATAGGCTGAATTAACTCATATACTTTTATATTTATCCAATTCAAAAAGAAATAAGAGAAATCTATTCTAGTTGTTTTCTCTAGATATTAGTAATATATTTCTGTTTGGCATGGTAACCGTTTATTATTTAATGAAACAGTAACATAGTAGGATCTACACAAAATTGTTTTTATTTTTATATATATTGGCTACCCCTAAACATTAGATAGAAACATATCCAGCGCCAATTGATATTTTAGATATCTACAATGTCAGTCCTGTCAGTAACTGCTTCTATATACATTTTGTCACTTTTGCGTTTATTAGGAAATGCATCTATAACACAAGGTGGCTATTTGAAAGCCCATGTTGTTCCTACTGGATATATTAAAGAATACATATATAGGAGGGATACATCTGTCACACACGCTAATCTATACAGAAACACATGAGAGGGGGGGGGGTAATAGTGGATATGGAGGGGGAATTGAGAAGTGGCAGAAATATATATGTCTCTTCTAATAGATAGTATAGACTTATATAATATAAAGAAAAAATCTCAAAAAAACTTTTTACACATTGTCATTATGGAGTATTGTGTGTAGAATTTTGAGGACAAAAATTAATTTATTCCATTTTTGAATAAGGCTGTAACATAACAAAATGTGGAAAAAGTGAAGCACTTTGAATACTTTCCGGATGCAATGTAATACTTATCGCCAGATTAGTCGCGGCCGTCAGCCCTGATCTGTTGGTGTATTTAGTTTTTCTCTACTTTGATTGATTTTGGAAGTTATTTTTTTTCCATATTGGTAAATGTTAGACCAAGTGACCTCGGTTCTTTGGTCTCATTGGATTAACAATTTTATTTTGATATTTTTCTTTTGAGTGTATTATTTTTTTTTATTTATTTAAATGTGTTCTTTTATTTTTTTTCCCCTTCTTACCTACCTTTTGTTCCCAGGGGTTGAGTCCACCCTGCACAGATTATTACTTGATGGTCTGTTACGTCTGAATTTAATAACTTAACATTATATTACTGAGATATTGTTTTTTGTTTTCCCAACTTCTGATAAATGGGCTCGTTAAAACTATGGACCTCATTCAGAGCCGCTCGCAAAATGCGGTCGCTCGCTCTGAATGTGGGCGGCCACATTCAAAAATGATCCGGCCTCCTGGCCGCTCGCTAGTGACCAGGTTGATGGTCGTGATGGTCAAGACCATCGCAACTTGCGACGAGACCCTTGAGGCAGGGTCTCGTCTGCCTGCAAGCCCCAGAGAGCTTTCGGCTCTAATAGAGCCGGAAGCTCTACCACTAACATCACTGGTGATGTCAGTGGGGCCGCCCACAAACGGCAAGCATTTGCTTGGGAATGCCTCCATTTGTGAAACCACCCCCCCCCGCCGATGCCTACAAAATGGGGCGAGCTGTCGATCAACATCGACAGTCGCCCCTTTTGTAGTGAGCCGCGGAGCGAGAGAATTTCTCTCTCCGGGGCTTACGCACGTGCAGTGCGGCCGCTGCACGTGCGCACAGCCAAACATCGATCCACTTGCAAGCGCTCAGGCGCTTGCGAGCGGTCTGAATGATGTCCAATGTTCATGGAATGTAGGTGGTAGAGCTGTAACTTGACTTTTTGGTGCCCTGGGCCAGAAAGAGCATTGGCGCCCCCCCCATTTTTAAAATAGATACATAAGACGCATGCCCGGAAAGGGGGGGAGGGCACGACAAATCTAATTTGTCCCGTACGATGATGATGATGGAGTACCGATCTCGTTGTACCACGGTTATCCAGGTGTCACTGCCAAATATAGAGTGAATCCAATGGCTGCAGTGATGATACACAATAATTATGCAGTAAAGCTCACCAGGCTTAAATGTAGGAGAGCGCTGGTGAAGCTGCACCTGCAGCAGGATTTGTCCATCAGAATAGCCGTGAACAAGCCTGGGGCTGGCAGTGTAGATCACCCACTGAAGGTATTGAAAGATTGCTGCTTGTAGTGTATATGTAGCAAATATTAGTGGTGGGGAGGTCTGTGTACAGTATGTACCCTGCTCACCAGCAAGAGTACTTGAGGTGTGCTGATAACACCTTGGTCAGGAATTGGTGGCTGTGTTCAGGGCTGCTATCAGAAATTGTGGGGCAGATAGCTCTATGTGTAAGGTGTCTGACTTCCATGTGAGAGGTGATAGGTGCGAGAACCGGGTATGACAGTATTTTGAAATGTGTGTTAAACAAAAGAGGATGTGTCTGAAGGTGCTTGGGGAGGTGGCCACAGTGGCAAACGCAGGATTTTGAAAGGGGTGTTTCCAATACTTGATTACAAAATCAATGGCAAAAAATCTAACCACATACAGGCAGCACTCCTCGGGTACTCAATAATCAATACTCAATAATCCAAGCTTGTTAATCCATTACTGTGCAACTTTCAGATGAATTTATTACATATGCCTTGACGAAATATGTAATAATTGCATCTGAAACGTTGCACAGTAATGGATTAACAAGCTTGGATTATTGAGTACCTGAGGGAGCGCTGCCTGTATGTGATTGTATGTTCAAGACTGAGTGGTCTGCTTAGTTCTTAGGATCTGCACCCCGGGTGTTGAACTTTTTTATTTGGAGTCTACTTGACTATATTTATATGGAGCTTTTCAGCTCCTTGAAGAAATAAAAAGGCGGCAAAGCAAAAATACACAGTGACATATACACACACTCAGAGACACACACTGACACAGACTGCACTGACACAGACACTAACACACACACTGCACTGACAAAGTCTATACACACACTGCACTGACAAAGCATATACACACACTGCACTGACAGACACTGCACTGACAAAGCCTATATACACACACACTGACAGACACTGCACTGACAAAGCCTATATACACACACACTGACAGACACTGCACTGACAAAGCCTATGCGCACACACAGAGAGACTGACAGACACTGCACTGACAAAGCCTATATACACACACACTGACAGACACTGCACTGACAAAGCCTATGCACACACACAGAGAGACTGACAGACACTGCACTGACAAAGCCTATATACACACACACTGACAGACATTGCACTGACAAAGCCTATACACACACACTGACAGACACTGCACTGACAAAGCCTATATACACACACACTGACAGACACTGCACTGACAAAGCCTATATACACACACACTGACAGACACTGCACTGACAAAGCCTATATACACACACACTGACAAAGCCTATACACACTGACAAAGCCTACTCACACACACACTGACAAAGCCTATACACACGCAGACTGGCACACTGACAAAGATCACCCTCCCTCCACATGTAAAACATTACACCCACCTGTGGTGCGGCCCTGGGAGAGAGCGCCGGTCACTGTCACGCAGCAGGCTCCCACAATGCCGGTGTGCGGTGCCCTATGGGAACTGCCCGGGAGGAGCTGTGCGCAAGCGCTGCAGCTCCCCCTACAGGCAGCTCAGCCAGGGACAGTTGCCGGCTCACATGCTTTACACAAAAAAAAATTATTGTTAAGCTGGGCTGCGATGGAGTGGCGGGCAGGGGGGGTTTCTAGGTACTCGGAACCCCCCCCTGCATGCGCGGGTGGGCCAGGTGGAAGGAAATCCTGATCGTCCCTAAAGTAAGTATAAACTAGCCTATTCTACCCCCTAACCCTCCCTTAGGGATGCCTAACCCTAACCTTCCCCCCCAGTGCCTAACCCTAATCCCCTCTCTAAGTGCCTAAACCTAACCTCCCCTTCCCCGCCGCCTAAATCTAAGTCCCCCGGCGGAGTGCCTAACCCTAAGTCCCCCTCGGTGGTGCTTAACCCTCCCTCCCCCTAGCCTAAACCTAACCTCCCGAGGGGTGCCTAACCCTAAATCTCCCCCAGGAACCCTAGGTCCGCCGGCTTCACGACTACATACCCATGTTGCACCACCCTAGTTACGGCCATGCAATTTAGTAAGCAGGAAAAAGCTTTGATTTGGTCACTAGATAACGTCACTTGGCATTACCATATACCCTGCAATGGGTAGACCTGCAAAGCTGGAAAGGTGACTTGAGATTGTACCCTCCAAACTGTTACATGATAATAATCTGGCAGTATGGAGGGCAATATCGTTGGTGATGTGTGACAGTTTCAAACGCAAGTAAAAAACAAAACACAGAAGTACTGCACTTCCACATTACTATTTAGTACTGCAGTAATACTCTTTACTGTGAGACCCCCTAATCTCCAAGACAGTGCAGACAGCATTATCATATACGCTGTTTGCACTAATATAGGGCCAAGAACCAAGTGGTGGACAACAGCAGCAGGTTGAAGTCTAACAATGGCAGAGCCTCTAATGCAGGCCACCTCTCCATAAAAATAAAAGGCGTCTGCTGAAGGCTGATCATGTCATCCCTAATGTCTGCAGGCCCTACCACACTACGGGATAGAAACTGTACTGTGTCTTTTGTCATTTTTCATGGTTGGTGCTTAATCAAATCTATTCCGTTTTGTAGCTCTAGGTGACATTACTGCAATTTTATAATATTAAATAATGTACAAAAACATAAGTTACTGGGTTTGTAACAAAAGTGCTGTGCATGTGTAAACCACTTTCAGTTCTGTAAATGTCTCTTTAAAATTGTACACGCTGCTGCCTAGCAACTGACGCTGCCACTCTGTTACTCTACAGCTGTTGGTGATGTGACAATGGGAGACCAGATGCTGGTTATGACCCAATGGAACGTGTGTTCTAGAGCTGTTCAGACGCAGGAGAGTCAGGGAGGTTTTTTGAACAGTCTCTAATTCTATAAAGTTTATCTGTAGCCAAAGCAAATATGGCTAATTCAAAACTTTATTTCTACATCTGATGTAGGCTTACATCAGGACTAACAGTATGGCGAGGGTAGTCACCCTTTTTGAGTTGGCAAATTTGGCCACTCAGACACCTGATATCGGGGTAGTTAATTGCAGGGCTCTGCAAACCCTACTCCATGCCATACTCCAGCACCTAGATATAAAAGATGAGAAGGTGGGAATTCCAGAGGAGGACTGGAATATATACAAGCCCCCGGACGGGTTGGCTACAGAGGAGGAGATAACAAAATCACAGCATGAGAACATCAGTACTGTGGAAGATCTGTGCCCCAAGGAGAAACATCAGGACAATGAGGACTCATTGTATAAGGTAAAGAACCAGTGGTGAACTTCCAATATTATTTCCTAGCCTCCCTGCAGTTGAAATGAGCATTTGTTGCTGAAAGTTGTCAGTTTATTAAGTGAAGCCCGGTGAGGGCTAATCCAGGTGCAGGGCCGTAACTAGGGTGGTGCTACCGATGTGCCCGCATAGAGCGTACATGCCCTGTGGACGGAACCGTCCGCCTCCACCCGCAATCACGGCCACTACCTCTAACGCCCGCTATGGTAGCAGTATTGCAGGGCGCACCTCTACTAATACACATTACAGCGGGCTGGGCAGCGCTGTAGCTGCCTGCCCCTGTGCACCACCCCCTTCCTGTTTAAAATGTCACTGACACTGTCTCAGGGAGGGACTGGGAGAGACGTCATGGCGCTGCTAATATACATTACAGCATGCAGCGCTGCAGCTGCCTGCCCTGTGCGCTCTGCCCCCTCCCTGTCTCCTGCAGTGTCTCTACTATGGCAAAATGTGTATAAGGGGCTCTACTGTGGTGTAACGTGTATAAACGCTCTACTGTAGTGTAACCTGTATAAGCGGCTCTACTGTGGTATAACATGTATAAAGGGCTCTACCATGGCATAATGTGTGATAGGGGCTCTACTATGGTGTAACGTGTATAAAGGGCTCTACCATGGCATAATGTGTGATAGGGGCTCTACTATGGTGTAACGTGTATAAGCGGCTCTACTATGGTGTAACGTGTATAAGCGGCTCTACTGTGATGTAACATGTATAAAGGGCTCTACCATGGCATAGTGTGTGATAGGGGCTCTACTGTGGTGTACTGTGTATAAACGCTCTACTGTAGTGTAACGTGTATAAGCGGCTCTACTGTGGTATAACATGTATAAAGGGCTCTACCATGGCATAATGTGTGATAGGGGCTCTACTGTGGTGTAACGTGTATAAGCGGGCTCTACTGTGGTGTAACGTGTATAAGGGACTCTACTGTGGTGTAACGTGTATAAGGGGTACTACTGTGTGGTGTAATGTGTAACTGGCATTACTACTGTGTGGCATAACCTGTAAAGGGCACTACTACTGTGTGGTCATAATATGTAAGGGTCATTACTACTGTGTAACGTAACATGTATAACACTATGTAGTGTAATGTGAATAAGGGGCACATCTGTGTCTCGTAATGTGAATTGGGAATACTAAAGTGTGGTCACACCCTTTCCCTACAAGACCACAGACTTTTTTCGGCCGTGTGACTGTGACGCGCACTGTCCCTGTTTATTATATGGGAGGGGGGCACCAATGCATTTTCTGGCACAGGGCACCAAAATGTCTAGTTACGGCTCTGTCCAGGTATCAGGGTAAATAATCTGGAACCAGAAAAAACATCTGCTGCCACACCCCTACCGCTTCACATAGCTACATACTAAATGTATATATCATATGTTAGTAATCTGACTTATCAGTAATATATAGTGCAGTTAACTTTCACATTAGTACAGATGTAATTAACATATATGCATATTGGGGGTTAGTTGAAGCTTTAGCTGATTTCTATACATTCCCTACATTGCCATGTATATATGACCATTGCAATCCACATAATAATCATGTATGTTTCAAGCCTTGACTGAGATGCTTTGTACTTTGAATATAATGATGTCTGATTGCTGAGGCAATGCAGGGTTACCACCTGAGCACAGGCCCAGCGACAGGGGGGTGCAAAGGGGACACTAGTACCAGGCCCAAGATTCCGAGGAACTCAGGAATTTCTGGAGCCCATTTCACGTGTCCCCCTTGCCATTTCATGCTCAATTTAATCGTCTAGTGGATGGGTAGCATAAGGAACACAGGCAGCGCAGCAGGTAAGTGTTGGCCAGGTCTGGGCTGGGCTAGATAGTCACGGGGTGAGTGGTGGGGAGCTGCAGATGAAAGGGGTGACAGACACAGGGGCTGTGCAAGTGGGGGGGTGAGTGACAGACAGGGGTTGAGATGTGACAGACACAGGTAAGTAATCTATATTTGAACCTCTATATACCCCTGCCTATATCTTCTAATATCCTACCTATAAACCTCTAAGGATGACGCTATTCTGCATACGCAGTCATACAGTAAATAAAGACTTCAGACCTAGAATCTGTGGTTCCAAAGCACAAAGTATTATTCAAGTAAAAGTACAGCAGTTACACGCTATGATCCTCATATTATCTTAGCGCAAAGAGATTATACAGACCCAAGTACAATTATACATACGCAGCGCTCTCTGGTCCAGATGTTAGACATCAGCAAGAAAACCCTCGTCAGTCAGCATTCAGCAAGAAGACTAAGACCCAGTGTTGGAGCACACATATTTATACCCCCCCAGAAATAGACAACACAATAGAGAAGTTTGTTGCTGATGCCATTGATCCTCAAGGGGGATGCATCTGTTACAGAGCATGGTTTCCCGCCCCATGCAACATCCTAACAGTTGTTCATATAATATACATTTTGTTGCTTGAAGTCTCTGCGGTCCATAAGTTGAGAATGCATGATGCGATCTCCACACCGATAATACCAGAATACTGTTGAAAGAGTACGCATCAGTACAAAACCAAACACGGCTTACTTAGCATGTATAAAACCTTAGTTACCAAATAATCTTTATTTCACAGCATTTATACTAAATGAACGAACTTAAATCTTATCCCTTAAAGCTTATGGAACCTTGTATGTGGATATGTAATGTGTGAGTATGCGGGGTTTGATATAAAGACGCTAGTTAACTTGGAGCAGATGCATGCGCATAAGGCTAATGAACAGTGTTTTCAAATAGGATCTTATGCATTCACTAATATGCGATTAGTTACAAGTGCAATTGTGCGTATTAATATGTGTATGAGAAATGGTGCACTTAAATCTCACTTAAACAAAGTGAACACCTAGCAGTGTGGAATGCTGAGCCTTATAGTTCCACATGCCCCCCTCTCTCAGCAGCCCCCACCCTTCCCAGGCTCAAAAGTAAAGTCCTTTGTTCTCCCAGGCTCTTGTGTAATGCAAATTAGCACAGCTACAAGACCCAAAACCTAAGATAACACTCTTGGCTTTGAAGGTATTTTATTGCAGGAAGCCTGCTAATGTAAGGTGTGTATTCAAGCAGGGCCACCTGGAGTGAGAGCAGACGTTATATCCAGGAAGCTTGTCTACATAGGCTAGTTGTCACGTGGCCATTTGCTCTGTTTAGCTAATGCAATATATCCTTTAGGGAAATTATAATAATATACACTTTATCCAGAACACCCAAACTACGTAAAGTCATGAAATGGGCTTTTGGTGAATCGCCGTAACTTATGCAATCGCATGATGCTATTAGTAATATCGCCACATGTACTAAAGTGTGAGTTTATCTAAAATGGCGCTTAGGCGGCCATTCGCAAAAATGGCGTCTTGCGGCCAGTCGCAAGATGGTGTCGCTTCGATTCAATTTTAAACTGATCTTGTCTCAGTCAATAATCCAGCTTCGACAGTCCACCATTTGATAGCGAACAACATGCTATCACAATCTGCTATTAGAATTTAATTTAGGCTTACATTTACATATTATTTAGTGTTATTATAGGATGGCACAAGGTGGTTCTTAATCCATCAATAATGTGTCTCTGAGTGGGGACATAAAACTACTATTATACGCACACCGCGGATCTTGGAAGATCATGTGAAAGGTGTGGGGATGCACCAGTCTTATAAAAGCAGTATTGAAGGGGAATTTAGACTTTACATTATCAGAGGTGTTTTAAAAATAACATTTCAATAATACATTCTATGCATGTCTAAATATAATACATTAAATGATGGTATTTCCTAGTTCAGGGTAGTAATGCAGTTCTATATTTAACTCGGTATTCATATTGTCATTACTGACCACCATCATAGTTTCCTTCTTGCGTTTGACTCTATTTTTACATTTTCCACACTTCAACACAATAGGAACACACCGGACGCATATGCCAATTATTATGATGCCAATTAGTATAAGGATCAAGAATTTGCCTATGCTGGTGAGCACTTCCTGGACCTATTCCCCTAGACCTGAGAACCATTTCACTGGGTTCAGCCATGAAACCCAACCTTCTATCTTCTCCCCTACTTCAGCCACTGAAGCGTTATGGTTCTTACGAAACTCCCATTTTAGCTGCAGAATTTCATCCATCTTTCGGTCTATCACCTCCTTGGGGTCGCTGGTATCATTGGTGACATAGGTGCAACATTTTACTCCAAATTGGGTGGCCAGAGTTACGCGATACCCTCCAGTAACAGCAGTTAAATAATTTAACGCTAGCCTGTGTTGCACCAGTTCTTTCTTGTACACTTGCAATTCTCTCCCTGTATACCTGAATGTGTCATCGTACATCTCGGTGATATCAATTTAGCAAGATCCTGAATATATCTAAAATTTAGTGTTCCCCGAGCGATCCTGGTGGGATCCAGTGCTACTAAAACTTGAAAGCCAGTTGTCTCACTAATTAACTGAGTGGCTTTATTCACGTCACCAGGTATCATATTTCTTTTGCCTCTGTGTTCATATTGCGTGTGAAGATATGGTGATGGTATGTTTTAATGTATACTAAGCATTGCAACATGTGTGAGGGTCATAACTTCTGGAAGTATTCTTCCCAAATAACATAACAATTACAATACTAAGATTGGTCAGACACTCCCCTGATTGGCATTGCACTCCTCCTGACTCCACTCCATCAGCACTACCATCAGCTCCCATTTCCTCAATTGGTCCTCCATCACAGACACTGAGTATCCCCAAAGTTTGGGAAAAAAAAGAACTAGGATGACCACAGCAGACCACTTCATTGCTGGAAGCACTGATCTACACATTTCTTTAGCTGAGATATCTCACCGTCACCTTTTTAATCTTCCGGCACAAGCTCGCAATCGACAGGTACACGTTATTGGCCTTGTCTCCGCCTTGTATCTCCACCGGTTGGTTAACCTCCCTATAGTGAGTGGAATGGACCCATGTATCTTCCTCGGCCACCCTTTGAGGATGTGGTATCATCAGATACGGACCTTTCCACTGATCAGTCAAACAACCTGAGCTAAAAAAAACAAAATTTGGATCATAACAAATTCTCCAGGTTTGACACCATGACAGTTTGCATTAGACATGTTAGTTAATAACACTTTCAATTTCGGTTATTCTCATTCATCTTCGTGAGACCCTGCACAGTAACCTCATTGTCATATTTTCACATGAGGCTGCCTGTTTGAACAGTATCTCAAAGGGGGGAAAATAAAGGAAAAGACAGTCTGGGATAATCTTAGTGTTGTTACCCATCGCCTTACACATGTTCTTGGAAACGTCACCTGTAAAATAAGTCCCCCTATCATTTTTTAGAATTCTAGGGATATAGTATTTGCATACAGGTTCCTGCAATTAAATCTTGTTATTAATAGCTACTGCTCTAAATAATGCCTGGGCCACTGGGTTGGATAGTATTCCAAGTATTCGACCTTAGCCTGGCATAGCTGCCATTTATCCTTAGCAACCTTGTGTCCTGTGAGTGGGAGATAAAGCACAACAGTTTAATATCATTTAAACATGACCTAAAATACAACAATAAATCGTCCACATTTTACATTAGAACAGATCCATTGAGAGGTTGAAAAGATAGTAAACAGTCATATAAGGCCTGGGAGAAGATACTGGGGTTGCCTATGAACCCATGGGAAACTCGTGTTCCTGTGTGGTGTTCTCCACTTTGCAGTTCTAATTATGTGTCCCACTTGGTGACAGTTAAAACATAATTTTGAATGGGATAAATGAAAGGATTGTTGTGGGAGTTGAGCAAGAGGGAAAGATGGTGGGTATGGGTAAGGATATGAAGGATAAGGGTATTGTGGGAGGTATGAAGTTTGTGGGTAGTATGAGGTCATGACCATCGCGACCATCGGGCTTGTGACGAGACCCTGCCGCAAGCCCAGGAGTGCTTTTGGCTCTATCAGAGCCAAAAGCACTCCCACTGACATCACTAGTGATGTCAGTGGGGCCGGACCCAGAGGGTAGGCGTTCCCATGGGAACACTTCCGTCTGGCAGCCACGCCCCCGGCACGCCCACCAAAGGGGGTGTGCTGTCATCAACATCGACAGCACGCCCCCTTTGGTGTGAGACCTGGAGCGACGGCTTCCCCGTTGCTCCCCGGGTCTCACGCATGCGCACGACGGAGCTCCCTCCGTCGTGCGCATGCGCACTAGGGCACCATCGACCCGCTTGCGAGCGCTCACGAGCGGGTCTGAATCAGGCCCTTAGTATGTATAATACGACGAGCCAATCCGATCGGCGCCTCCATTAGCAGCACATCATTGTCTAAAATCTCTATTGTTTGCGCGGCTCCCATTTTGAGACAAATCCTACACTTTTCAATAAAGATTTAAACTGAAAGTGAAAGACAATCAAGATACTTTCACTTACCTGTGGACGATATTAACAGGATGCGCCCACACACCTGGATAAGATTTGAAAAAGGCAACTTCCAAACCCGGATAAGATTTAGAAAGGCAACTTCCACACCTGGATAAGATTTAAATAGGCAACTTCCACACCTGGATAACATTTAAATAGGCAACTTCCACACCTTCTCTTCAACAAAGACAACATGTACACCTGCTACTGTGTATAGAACGGTAAGCTGCTTACCGAGCGACTAGGACTTAGCCCTTAAAGGTCATACGGTACCTCTAACTGTAGGGAACAAGTTACCCCTACCAACAAATACTCACTGTTACACACTTTTTTCTGCGCAGAAAAATACACGTTAACCCAAATTATTGGCAACAATTGAAACGAATGTAAACCTCAATGGCTTTGTTTAAACACGTGGCAGCACAACCGGAAGTACGTATACGTTATTGTGCAACCAGTCGCATACACAATAATGCGACTACCACACAACCGTATGACAACTTTTTAGCTGCATACGCAAAAGTGCGTCTTTACTGTGCGCAAAACTGCGACTCAGCCGCGTGCTCAATACTACGGCACCCCCTTTAAACATTAGGTTCTATCAACAAAGGAAAACAAACTTTTTCCTCTCTTGTCCCTGGATTCTAGTCAGCGTCCTTGGCTCACACGAAAACGGGTAGCAATTTCTCAGCACCGAGCGGTTGCAGGTAAACCCTGCATGTGGCCACTCCACCCTTTGCTGAGATATCGATAACCGTATGTGCCGTGTGAGTAGGTAAGTGACTTCACTATGAGCCCCCAACTAAGGAATCTATATTTGAACCTCTATATACCCCTGCCTATACCTTCTAATATTCTACCTATAAACCTCTAAGGATGACGCTATTTTGCGTACGCAGTCATACAGTAAATAAAGACTTCAGACCTAGAACCTGTGGTCCCAAAGCACAAAGTATTATTCAAGTAAAGCAGTTACACGCTATGATCCTCATATAATCTTAGCGCAAAGAGATTATACAGACCCAAGTACAATTATACATACGCAGCGCTCTCTGGTCCAGATGTTAGACATCAGCAAGAAAACCCTCGTCAGTCAGCATTCAGCAAGAAGACTAAGACCCAGTGTTGGAGCACACATATTTATACCCCCCAGAAATAGACAACACAATAGAGAAGTTTGTTGCTGATGCCACTGATCCTCAAGGGGAATGCATCTGTTTCCGAGCATGGTTTCCCGCCCCATGCAACATCCTAACAGTTGTTCATATAATATACATTTTGTTGCTTGAAGTCTCTGAGGTCCATAAGTTGAGAATGCATGATGCGATCTCCACACCGATAATACCAGAATACTGTTGAAAGAGTACGCATCAGTACAAAACCAAACACGGCTTACTTAGCATGTATAAAACCTTAGTTACCAAATAATCTTTATTTCACAGCATTTATACTAAATGAACGAGCTTAAATCTTATCCCTTAAAGCTTATGGAACCTTGTATGTGGATATGTAATGTGTGAGTATGCGGGGTTTGATATAAAGACGCTAGTTAACTTGGAGCAGATGCGTGCGCATAAAGCTAATGAACAGTGTTTTCATATAGGATCTTATGCATTCACTAATATGCGATTAGTTAGAGGGGTGTGTGTGACGGGCTAGGATAAGGGCTAGTAGAGGGGATAGGGGGTCCCCAAAAACATGAGTGTACCAGGCCCCAATATTTCTGTTGCCGGCCCTGTCGGTACAGCTGCAACATACTTTCCTTCCGGTATAAATGCCTACAAGGGGGAAAAAATAAAAATTCCCTTAAGGGATGTCACAGCACTTCAAATAACATAGTAACAACTTTTTTTTTATCCTGCTAGATTCTAAGATGTAAATTTACTAAAGGGAGAGTTTTTAGAAGGGGAGATGTTGCCCATAGCAAACAAACAGATTCTAGCTATTATCTTCTAGAAGGTGCTAGTTAAATGCTAAGTAGAATCCTGGCTTGTCTACCCTCCCGATTTGGGCGGGAGCCTCCCGAATGTCGGGTGCCGCTCCCGTTCCCCCGGAAAAGCAGGCAAGCCTCCCAGCAGCTGCCGACCCGTCTCCCCCCCCCATACTAATGATAGAAACCCCCACAGCTGAAACGCGTCATCGTGGCCGCGCCCCCTGCTTCACAATGCTTTTAATTTCATCATTGTGAAGAGGGGGCAGGGCCACAATGACGCAATTGTGTGGTCCCGCCCCAATACAGTGTCATTGTCTGGCCACGCCCCCCACTGCATTCAGGCATTCAGCTCCCTCCCGGAAGGAGGGAGCTGAATGAGGGCAAGAATGCTAGAATCTGATTGGTTGCTATGGGCAACATCTCCACTTCTTAAAACTCTCACTTTAGTAAATATACCCCTAAATCTGCAAATTATGTGAGATCTCTGCCTAGGCTCCCTTTCACTTGGGGCAAGACTCAGCTCTGCGAGGGTTGGGAAATAGACATCATATTCCTTTATTTCTGTCTTCAATTAAGAGTGGACTCTGACACTGGATATTAAATGATATTACTGAGTCATAATATTCTTGCTAAGTGACAGGAACAGTGCAGCCACCATAAGGACTGCTCAATGCACTCATTCTATGTGATTCCAATCTATTAAACAGGTGTATACTACACAGCGTACCCATACCTCCCAACATTTTGTAGTTATAAATCATGGCTTTCCCCCATTTTCATCACTGTTGGGACTGGAGATGCTGGGTTGCCCCCAGTCTCTCACTACACTCTGAGCAGATGCTGTTCATATGCGCTTAGCATCTATTCACCCCCCTTACTCCCCTCCAGTGGGACACTGCGGCCCATGGGAGGAACGGTGGGAAATTCCCCAAAATGGGGAACTCTCTGCCTGAAAGCAGGAAAGTTGGGAGCTATGGCATACCTTACTCTCCCCCACAAATACTCCCTACAATTACTTTTTTATATATAGTGAATAAAGAATTTTTAAAGTTTTTTTTTTGGTGGCGCTAATGTATAATAATAGATCATTCTCCTAAATTAGTTCAGCAACTGTCGCTGCCCTTATAATACAGGGCCTGGTCCTCTGTTATAATTGCTTTTTATATAGAAAATGAAGATAATAAGTGCGCTGTTCAGGTAGCTGTATATATATGAAAAATGAATTTATTTTTAATTATACGGCAATAGGCTTATAAAATCACATATATAATTATAAACAATAAGAAATCTACAAAAGCCGGCTGACATACATACACCCAAAAGCAATATATTATATAATATGAACCTGTGGCCACAGGATATTAATACTTTCGCATACTTAGATCATCACTTGAGAAAGACCGGGGGGAGTTTTCTTTTTCCCCATCTAGTATGTGCAGAAGGATGCAATCTTTAGTAAAAATAATAAAAATATATCTTTAATCAAGAAAATAAAAAAATAAAAAATATTCAAGATAGCAACAGTTAGTAGCAGCAATTGTTTAGCAGTGGGAACATATGCTGAATATATATCTCTTTGATATCGCAAATCAATCCAAGTTGATGTAAATAAACCTTTTTAGATGCACACCAAGTTTGTATCCTTATTTGTCCAACAACATGCACACTAGCAGCAATTCAACACCAGCAAAGCCGTCATAGTGGTTAGTAAGCATCTAAACACACACCAGTCCTGGGTAGTAATAACCACTTTTTGGAAACAGTCTACCCCAGTCCGTTCTTAATTGGTGCAGCTGTGGTAGGGTGCATACACATACCAGGATGATATCGGCACGATTTGGCGTACCGGCACAACAAATCGTGTATATCGCCTAGTGTGTATGCACAATTTGCGCGCTCCCGCTGGTCGCATGTGTTATTGTGTGATTGGCTGTGCTGCACAGTCAATCACGATATCGCATGCGGTGCAATACATATTAATGAAGGACGGAACAAGTAATCGTTCCGTCGTTCATTAAATTGTGCAGTGTGTACCGGCAATCATGCGATGTCCAGGGTGAAGGCAAATCGCCCTGAACATCGGCACAATTGCTGGTTGTTTAGGTGTGTACCAGCCTTAGTATAAACAGACAATCAGCAGATAACATATAAGCAGCTTGTTGTTAATGTGAGTACAGAGGCTATAGTGTCAGTCGTGGCACCAACTCACTTACTTACAGAGATAAGTTACCTTTCTGGTATCAGTGCCCTTTTGATACCAAGCTGCTGTTACCAATTTATATCCCCTCCCTTCCCGGCTGGCCGGATATCTGCTCTGTCACTGTCCTCCTACCTCCAAGACTGAGGTCCCGGCTGCTGATGGTACACTATTGCTGGCGTCTCCTGTGATGCTTGACCAGGTTCCCCTGCTGGGCGGCTTCCAGTAATATGCCGTGTGCTGGGTGTGCGTTGATGTAGGTCCCGGCTGCTGGTGATGGTACACTGTAGCTGGCATCTCATATGATGCTGACCAGGTCCCCCTGCTGGGCGGCTTCCAGTAATATGCCGTGTGCTGGGTGTGCGTTGATGTAAGCTTCTCCAGTGACGCTGGCCGAGTCCCCTGCTGGGCGGCTTCCAGTAATATGCCGTGTGCTGCGTGTGCGTTGATGTAAGCGTCTCCAGTGATGCTGGCCGAGTCCCCTGCTTCCAGCTGACTACCTTGAGCTGAACGCTGCCAGCGTATTCTCCAGTACTCTGGGCCTGATTCAGACCCGGACGCTATTTGTGGCCGCTCGCTCTAAAAAAGGGGCCGGATATTTAAATTGAGCGCTCGCTCTTTGCGGTGTGAGGACACCTCTATGTCTGTGCGAGCGTCCGCTAAATGCGCTCGCTATTTTTTCAAGACACCCCTTTGCCGTTCGCAAATCACGTCATCTCCTGTTTTATTAGATTAATCGGGAACATCGAACGGCATCTGAACTGCTCGCAGCGCTTGAGGTAGGAATTACTTCCCGCAATCACTGCGAGCAGTTCAGGCTAAAAGACAACCAAGTGACGTGATCGATGACGCTCCTTTGCTAATTATGCACTCCCATTAAACTCCCTTTTGACCGTTGGGCACGCCTGCGTTCGCACAACCACTCCCCCATTTTCAAGCACCTTCCCACCATTACCACCCACAAAAGGCACATTCTGTCACTCAAAATAGCAGTGTTTTACGAGTGCACGATTTCCGACCGCAATGACTGGTTTGTGAATGCGCATTACGAACCATACGCATGCGCAGTTGTACAACCATCGCTCAGAGAAAGCGTGCGGACGCTTACGAGCGGGTCTGAATCAGATCCTCTGTATCAAAGGGAATGGATCACTTTTTTATTTACATATATCAATAACACGAATACTACAGTGTTATATATAATATACTTTTTTCCAAAGTCAGAACCCGATTTGATATTTGTGGATTACTAAAGTGAACAAAGACCTTATAAACAAGATATTGATGAGAATGTGTATTTATATAAAAACTCTTTTGGTACTAAAATTTGTCAATAACGAGTTGCTATACAATACTTTCCATATGTAATATCATCCACAGAAGCAACACACAAGCTGCTTATGTTATGTAACACACATGCACAATGTACATTTTTACTTGTTTGCACGGGCATGTATAATGTTCCCATAAGCATGATGTGTGTTACTTCCACTCCATTTTCACAATGCAAAATAGCCTCCCCTGTCATACTCCTTAGATTTGATATAAAAATGATTAGAATAATACAAAGATGATATGTATAACTTATAAACATCTTCTTTGTTTATTGTAATCATTTTTATAGTTAACACTCACCAGCTTTGTGGAGCTCCATAGGACTGCAGAGAGACAAGAGATGAGGCAGCAACAGCTTAGCCTCACTTCTGTATAGTCAGACACTGCTTGCAGAGCTGGGGACGGGGCCACACCACGGGCAGTAAGCTGCACAAAAAGAGCTAATAGAGGCAGGCCTCTGGGGATGGGAGAGCGTGCCTTGAGCACTGATGGACACCTTGGGTGTGTCATGTGCATGCTTGCCTACCCTCCCGATTTGGTCAGGAGCCTCCCAAATATCAGGTGCTGCTCCCGACCACCCGGAAAGGCAGGCAAACCTCCCGGCTGCCGCCTGCCCCGCCGACTACTAAAAGTAACCCCCGTAGTGGTGTGGGGGCGTCGGTGACGCGATTCGTGCTAAATTGCATCGTCATGGCCCTGCTCCCTGCTTCACAATGCCGTTTTTTGGCATTGTGAAGAGGAGCCAGGGCCACGATGACGCGATCACATGGCCCTGCCCCTGGTCCCGCCTCCAATGCGGCATCATTACCCAGCCACGCCCCCGCTCTGCGCAGGCATTCAGCTCCCTCAGGGAGCTGAATGTTGGCAAGTATGGTCATGTGACCAGGAGTGAATTGCAGTGTTTAGAGATCAAGCCTTAGTCAGCAGCAGAAAAAAATCAATGGACACTGACGCTTAAGTGAGAAGAGAGTTATAGGGCTCTATTTATTAACATTATTTTTACTAAAATAAAGTGAAAGGGTGTTTTCACACCCTTTTCATATTATTTTAGTTTCACCTAAGTTACTACAGGACAATTGGAGTAGAATTTGTAAAATTCTACTCCAAACCCTAATTATCACTTATTTTTAGTAATCAGATCGCATTTCCCATAATTGTAATGGGAAATGTGATATGACCAAAGTTACTCAAAATAAAATGTGAAAAAATACCGGGGAAAGCTCTGTGATAATAACGCCACCTGGAGGTGGCGTTATCCAGGGTCTCCTCCGGTTACCGGACTCCTGCTCCGCTCTAAAGGGCAGAGCAGAGCCGGGAGCCGGCCCCAGTAATCAGCTGTGTGGTCTAAACAGACAGCAAGCTGATTACTGTAAAAAAAATGTATACAAAAAAAAGTCAGCTGATCTCCCATGCTGCACTGCGGCCCGGTCATCATCTGACAGGGTCCCAGAGCAGTATGGGATGTCACCTGACCGGAGCATCAGAGGACATCACCGGAGGGAAAGGGGGAGGGGGGGTCGCGGGGGTCCGCGATCGCGGTGTACAGGGCTTAGCTCCAGGGGCGGGGCTTGGCGATACCGTGATAAGGCTGCGGAGGGGATTCGCAGAGGCAGAGCTTTATCGCAAGCTCTGTCCCTGCAAGGGATTTGTAGTAAATCCCTGTGATATTGCAATGCGAATTCAGTCGGTAATATCACACTACAGTCTGCATTGCAAATGCGGATTGTAGTAAATAGAGCCCATAGTGAGTAGGGATTGAGACAGGGTCCCAGCACTCAGCCCCATCTCATACTTACCTACCTTTATAAATCTCTTCCCGGGAGAAGCCCGGGTAAGAGAAGCAGCAGGGGGCCGTTGGGGGCGGGGCCTAACGATTCACGTAATTAAGCCCCGCCCCCTCGTGGGAAAACCGTCGCGATTGGGTCGAATTTACATAGGGGGCGTGGCCAAATGCTGTGATTCATGCAGAATCACATCTTAAGCCCCGCCCCCTTCACGGAGACCCGCGATCGCCGCGGGTATTCTCCTCATTCTGCCCACTTCACTAGGAAGTGGGCAGAATGCGGGAGAAATGCCTACCCTTCCGGGGGTGCGGGGGGTTACCCGAAAAATCGGGAGCCTCCCGCGAAAACCGGGAGGGTAGGCATGTATGCCCCATCTCCATGTGTGTCTCCCCAGCCACTGACCTCACCACATGTCACTAGTATGTTGTATATGACACAGTCAGTGCTGGCATTAAATTAATCATTATATAATAATTTGCATTTCAAAATTGTGTGATAGTCTCCTCTCCTTCCCATAGCAGGATTTCCAAGCTGTGTGTGAGATTGACAGGAAATCTGAGGACACAGGGCTCGGGCTGCTGGGAAGTACAGGTAATGCTTGTGTAATGCACAACTACAGACACTATAACATAAAATCTGCTTATAGCAGGGGCAAAACTCAGCTCTTTCACCTGGGGCAAGACTCAGCTCTGCAAGGGTTGGGAAACACTGTATCCAGACAGGAAAGTGTAGGTGTAGGTGAGTCACAGGGAGGGAAAGGCAGTTTAGCATTCAATGAGACTGTGCCCAGTGAAGGGCAAGCCCCAGTCACACACCCTTAGTTACAGTCCTATCAAAGCAGCGGATCCTTGTTACTTGTTCCCAGATTCTAAGCACATAAATGCAACTCAAATAGGTAAAGAAATAGCACAGCTCAAATCACTGGGCTTTGCAGATCACAAAAACCACCAATCACATCATACCACATGCTGTATCTTTCCTGCAGGAAAAGGTATATTTCTCAGAAATATTATATCCAACACTTCTCCCTCACATGAAAATTCTCATAATGGAGATAGAAACATGTACAACAAAATGGTGGCTGCTCCCTCCTATTAGCTATAGTGAGGGAACGTCACTGCTTTCTTTTAGAATATGTCACACTTTACACTTGCAGTTTAATCACTGAAACACTCTGTATCTTACCTCTCAGCTTCTCTCACACCAATGGGCATTAAGAGGGGGGAGGGCAAGTACTAATTATCCGGGCACTGGCTTGATGGAAGGGCGTGGCTGGGTCTGCACCCCCCCTCTTACCTGTCTACAACTGCAGCCTGTGACTACCTAGCCCAGCACATGCTGCTGTGTGCTGGGGTTGTGGTGGGTGATCAGCAGCAGCAGTCTCCACTGTTGCCAACTCTGAAATGGAAAAAGCAACCTATAATTAAAAAAACAAGCCCAAACCAATCCTAAAAAGCCCAATTTATTGGGGTGTCTCTTTGTTCTCACTCTCTACCTGCCTAACTTCCTTTATTCCCCCCTTCACTAACCTAAATATTTTAGTGTATGCACAGCCTTATCTGCCTATATTGCTTTTCTCCCTCTACACCAGCCTCCATATTTTTACGTCCTCCCTCTTTTCATACCTCATTACCTTGCTTGTCTTCAGCTGGGTACACACTTGCCGATGTGTGTGCCCAGCGATGCGACGCCCAACCATGCAATATATATCGAGCGGTCGGAACATACTGCATGATGTGGTGACCAAATGTTCTATATGTCTGGAACCGGCTCCACCCACTATGCCGGCATCGGCATCTGGGTCGTTCCATCGGCCCTACATGCAGGCCAACAGAACGTCCCCGATGGACGACCCGCGGGAGTGCGCAGGGTCACACATAGTGGGTACACACTGACCGATGTGGACGATATGTCAGCCCAATCAGCAATATCATGTGACATATCGTCTAGTGTGTACCCACCTTTCCTCTACCTGACTCTTCTTCTCTGCATTTCTCTCACCCCTCTTCTTTACCCCATTCATTCCTGTCACCTGTCTAATTCCATTATCCCCTCTTTTTAACAGCCTCAGTAATTTTAACTCGCCCCCATGTACCTCCCTCATTTCTATCATCTAGTTTACCTCTCCTTCATGCCTGCCCCCTCAAACTACACCCTGTCCACTGGCTACTGCCCTCTATTCCCCAGATATAACCTTCCCCCCTCCCGTCACTACCAGTACAAAAAGCACACATATTTACTTACCTCCAGGGCAGGGGCTGGCTGGCAACTCTTAGCCTGGGGGGCAAATGCATGCAGGCGGCCCTGGCAGAGGAGTAGCGTGTAGCCAGGGTGCCCGAAGAACGTGCGTGCTACGGCGCCGCCCCCCCTCAAGTGTTTCAGGGAGGAGGCGGGTCCATATGGGATTAATGTAAGGTAAAAATAAAGATTAGGGGCAGCCCCCTGTCGTAGTGCCCATATGCAGTGCCCCCGTGTGCCACAGGAGAGAACACCCTTATGCAGGCCTCCAGTAGTGCCCCCAGTAGTGATCCCCCCCTATGCAGTGCCCCTTGTGCCCCCAGTAGTAAGCCCCTTATATAGTGCCCCCAGTAGTGGTCCCCCCTGTTCAGTGCCCCTTGTGCCCCCAGTAGTAAGCCCCTTATATAGTGCCCCCAATAGTGGTACCCCCTATGCAGTGCCCCCAGTAGCAGTCCACGCCCCATGCAGTGCCCCAATAGTGGTAACCCTTATGCAATGCCCCTTAAATAGTGGCCCCAGTTGTAGTCTCCCCCCTATGCAGTACCCCCAGTATTGCCCTTTATATAGATCCCCCAGCAGTGGTCCCTCGATGCAGTGCCCCCAGTGGTAGTCCCCTCCCCCTATGTAGTGCACCTAGTAGTAGTCCCCTCCCCCCTATGCAGTGCCCCTAGTAGTAGTCCCCTCCCCTTGTAGTGCCCCCAGTAGTAGCCCCCCCCTTGTAGTGCCCCCAGTAGTAGCCCCCCCTTGTAGTGCCCCCAGTAGTAGTAGTAGTCCCCCCCCTTGTAGTGCCCCCAGTAGTAATCCCCCCCTGGTAGTGCCCCCATAGTAATCCCCCCCCCTGGTAGTGCCCCCAGTAGTCCCCCCCCCCAATAGAGAGAGACTTAATAAAAAAAAAAAACACTTACCTGAAACTCCCGCTCCTGGTCCCGACGCTTCCACCGGCTCCTCCGGCCGCTTTGCATTATGTGAGAGACGTCGTCATGAAGATGGCTCCCGCAGTGAGAGCAGCAGCAGCCGATGAGAGTCTGACAGACTCTCAGCGGCTGCTGATTACAGCAAACACACAGCTGCCGGCTTCGGCGGCTGTGTGTTTGTGCTGTGTAGCGCTGACCGAACTCCGTCCGGTCAGCGCTACACACGTCGTGCAGTCTGTGTCACAGTGACACAGACTACCCGCGGCCCGTGGCCCGCATGACGCTGCGGCCCGGCCCGCCACTGCTCCAGGGGTCCTCGGCAATACACAAAAAAAAAGCAAGCCCAAAAACAAGCAACCTTAAAAAACAAGCCCAAAAACAAGCAACCTTAAAAAAAACAAGCCCAAAAACAAGCAACTTGCAAAAAATATAAGCAACTTGCAAAAAAAACAAGCCCATCCGCTTGTTATAAGCTTACTTGGCAACTATGGCAGTCTCCTCTGGATTTGCTCCTGGCTGAGGGGTACATGGCGTTTCCCTGTGGAGCATTCTGCAATTCTAATTTTTTTCTATTTTGCTTTGTAAGGAGGATATGTGGCCATACCTCCTTACATTAGGCAACGCCCCCAAAAGTACCTGGGCCCACCATAACTCTCTACGGCTCTGCACACACCGCTTCCTCTCTAGCTTCTCTTTTTTCTGCTTTCCCAGCTATACACACAGGGCCTGATTCAGAGCCACTCGCAAAAAGCGAGCACTCGCTCTGAATCAGGGCGGGCGCTTATGCGAGCGGCGACGAGACCCTTAGGGTAGGGTCTCGTGGCCGCAAACCCCAGGGGACTTCCTGCTCTAATAGAGCAGGAAGTCCACCTACTGACATCACAAGTGATGTCAGTAGGGCCACCAATAAATAACAGGCATTCCTACAGGAACGCCTCAGTTTGCCCAGCCACCCCCCCTCCCCACCTCCCAAACGGGGCGAGCTGTCGATCAGCACCGTCAGCCACCCCTTTTGGATGTGGTCGCCGGAGCGAGTGCTTTTTGCGCTTGCTCCGGGGCTCACGCATGCTGCGCGTGCTCAGTGGCCCACCATCGACCAGCTTGCTCGCAAGCGGGTCTGAATCAGGCCCTCGGTCTTAAGCCCCCCATACACAGTGCGATTTTTTGTACAATTGCGATCAATAGTAACGATTAATCATGCACATCGTGTGTTGATTCTGTATGTTTACGATGCCGATGTTCGTCCCCGTCATTGTAGAGCTGGATCGTAGATCTTACGGCAAAACCGTAAAATTGCTATCTATCTTGTATATTGTGATACACATGCATATGGGGATCGTATGATTGCAACGATCAATCGTACATCATTTGACCACATCGTATGGTGAATTTCAAGGGATGACTCTCAAGGCGAAATCGTACAACCCATCGTGACGTTTCTTCATTGCACCGTGTATGGCCAGCATGACCGCCCTTACAGCCTTTGCATGTCTCTCTGAACACTGTCTCACCTCAAGGCAGTCTGGGGGATGTAGTTTCCAAATAGTTTTGCTGGGCTCCGTTCATCATGTGTCGGCTGTCACAGATGCCAGTGCTACACATAATTTCAAAATATATACTTAGGTGGGATATCTCATATGAAGGACACCTGCTCATTTCATCAATTATCAGCTGCAAAACCAGACTTTGGATAGTATTTGCAAATTGGTGCAACCCAAAATGAATCCCCCATTCCCAACTCACACACACAAGCAAATGCACACACACCCATATAACCTGCCTAATCACTGCTCCCTTTTACCCTCATAAATCACTTTCCATGTTGCAATGTAGTATACATACCCTGAGCATGATACCCAAATGATGATGTTATGTAAAACTTACCTCTCCTTCCAGTTGATGACACCAAGAATTTGCCTGACCAGCAGGAGAAATTGGATCGGGTGCACCAAGGACTTGATGACCTGATTCATGACCTGGAAGAGTTCTTGACACAGGTGAGACAGTGGCCTCTTTCTCAGCCATAGTTGATCCATTGCACACCTCTAACATTACTTAGCTACTCTTACTTTATATCGTATATTCTGATTTACCAATTCCTTCTTCCTCCTATCTCCACCATTTGTGAGTTTTCACTGTCTTTTCCATCTAATTCTGTGTTTTACTCACATACTGCTTATTTCAGCAGCAACCATTACAGAAAGACCTGGATCCAATGCTAAACCAGATGTCACCAAGTGGTGACCAGGTGGAGAGCACTACTGATAATAGGCTACAGCTGGGTGATTTCAGGTGAGAGGGGAGACCAGGGGCACAGAGTTTCTATGTACTCTCCTCCGGGAGATGCACAGCCCATCCTCTGCACCATAGTGCCATAATTCATTGCATTAAGTCATGGATAGTGACCATTCTAATTAAATTAAATATATAACCCAATCCCCAGACCACAATGTAATCCCACACCAGAGTATTCTTAATTATATGTATTCACCAAATCCCTCTCCCCTTGTTCTTGTGTAATTTTATGTTGTTAAACATGTATGTCTTATTTGGCCTACAGACACGATGCTACTACTGCCACTTATATAAATACAAGTAGTTACAGTGATACCTATATTATCACTTTTCTAACAAAGGGGTCTATTTATCATTTGAGGCCATTTGGTTAAGTCTTGAACTCGCTGCAAGGGATACTTAAGTATCCAACTCCTAGTGGAGGATAGTTTACACCGAAGCAATTCATCATTGCTCTGGTGTGGGGACAGCTGCTCCGAAAAGCAGCTGTCATCTCGTTTAGTATCGCAGCTACAGAAGTAGCTGCATTACTTACCTCTTCCCTTCGGCCCGGCTATTCCTGCGTGACCCAAGCTTACACATGCGCACAGCCGCCGGGGAGTCCACTCGGATCCCTCTTCACATCCCTAGGAAGCGCCGTCTGCAGATGTCGCTTGTTCTCGTGAATTAACTCCAAAAACTTTCAGTTGAATATCAGGAGGTCCTATAGGACCCCTGATGATGAATGGCCCAATAACTAATATAGTTTCTGCATGGTTACCGGGCCTTTTATCGATGATGAATAGGCCCCTATATCACTTATTTTCTTTTGACTTTATGTATTACATATTTCACTAATTAGTTGGTCCCTAGCGCACTACAATAATAAACTCTCAGTTTCTTTTTTATAATACAATTAGATATATAAACACCAAACACCCCACTACCACACTGCAAATTGGAGGCATGGCAAAAGCCGCTCAGGCCATTGTCAGGGAGGGTTAGCGGTATGGCTAGTGAGGAGCGAACTGTACAAACCTGCTCTGCAGAATGTTTTCCTTACTTCCAAATGACCTGTTCTGCCTCATAACGTTACACATGCTGTAATGTCATTCATCTCCAGGCATGGCTAAGTAATATGCATGTATGAGGTAGCGCTATGAGGACGACAACTGTAGGAAGTGATGGGACTTGTTTCATTCTCTGTCTTTTTATTTATTAGGGAAGCGATTCCTGAGGGAACAGTGTATGGGGACATGTCAGGCTCCCAGAGCTGTGGTGACAGCCATATGCAGGACATCCCTAACAATTCTACCATTCTGCCGGGTATCACTCCCTCTTCCCCTCAGGAGGAAGATAATGTGGTGGGTGGCCTGAAGGTAAGAGAAGACAAATATTAATGATAAATAAACCTGATACACTGTGATCACTATACTGTTATTTCTCTCCCTTTACCATGTGTTACAGCTTACTATATGGCCTGATTCATAGTTAGGAGCAAATGAAATATGGAGCAATTTGCATATTGGCAAAACCATGTTGTAGTGCAGGTGGGGCGGGTTTATGATGTGCAGAGAGATTTATAATTAGTGTCTCCTACAGGTGTGTTCACATACATCTATCCTCCATGCGCTACAAGTCGTGCCTCACATAACGCGGGAGCTCTGTGTGCCTCGGTAGCGCTGAGCGCCTTTTGTGTGACTCTTTACCTTCAAATACGTCTTATTCACACAGATATATGACTAGATAGCACAAGCAGCTTCTGCTGATTACAATGATATGCAGCATGCCTATGTTCTCTGTGCCTCTGTGGGTGTATGTACATGTGTAACGCTATGTTACCGTGTCAGTGGCTGGTGTGATTAGAAGGGCTGTGTAATGCACAAGGAGGCTAGATGTATGAGGACACATCTGTAGCTTAATGTTAATGTCAGTGTAATAACTGCTGTCCGTTGTTTGCTCACTACAGGCAGAATCAGTCTGTATTTTCCCTGCAAGTACAGGTTGAGTCTCCCATATCCAAATATTCCGAAATACGGAATATTCCAAAATACGGAATTTTTTTGGCTTGACTGAAATAATTAAACTTTTGATTTTTGGTGGTTCAATGTACACAACTTTGTCTAAGGCACAAATTATTAAAAATATTGTATACAATTATCTTCAGGCTGTGTGTATAGGGTGTATATGAAACATAACTGAATTTTATGTATGTACACAAACTTTGTTTGAGCCACAAAATTATTGAAAATATTGTATAAAATTACCTGCAGGCTGTGTGTATAAGGTGTATATAACACATAAAAGCATTCTGTGTGTATATTGGGGTCCGATTCCCAAGATATTTCATGATATTATGCAAATATTCCAAAATACGGAATATTCCGTTATCCAAAATACCCCTGGTCCCAAGCATTTTGGAAATCTTAGACTCAACCTGTAAATAAATAAATACATTTGCACCCTGATGCATTGTAACATGGTTTATTTCAGGAATTGCCCCAATTTTACTTTATTTTATTTTGCTTATAACTCTGAAATAGGCTCTGTGGAGTTATATAATAGTGTCCGAGTTTCAGAAACTGAGCGATTCCGGCGACCTTGGCTACAAATGTAAAGTGGCAATAATTTAGCATCCAAAACCAGGCTGGAATTGCCATTTACATTATTTCCACTTTAAACCTGTAGATGAGATCACCAGAATTGTGCTGCTTCTGGAAACTCAGACCCTATTTTGTAACCCACTGTGGGGTCTATTTAGTAACCTTTTACAAGGCTTTTCTCCAGCATTTTAGATGGAGAAAGCCTAAAATATAGAGAAATATTGTTTGTCTGTATTTAGTTTAGAGAAAACTGCGGATAAATCTATGATTCTCCGCCATTTGCTTGTGCAGCTCCCATAGGTGACAATGGGGGCTATACATTAACACTATCTATATTGCTGAGAGAAGTGATGCTTCTCCCAAATACATAACGCCTTCCCTAGATGGGGCCATGTCTCCTGTCACTGGGGAAGAGCAGGGAGGAGACATTTCTCTTCCTGCTTTCGCCATCAGGACCCACTCTGTGCATGTGCCAGGTCAGACTTATGTTGCCTTTATCGCATGGTCTGTCCCGGCAGGAGTTATCATATAAATACAGCATAGTAAAATATGTGATAAAAGTCGATAATTATGCAGCAGATTTTGCATATTTTACTAAATAAACCCTTAAATGTCCTCTCTAACCCTGTATGTTTAGGCATCTCTTATCTTCTGCAACATAAACTATAGGTGCAGCTCTTTATTCCCCCATAATCTGTGTTATCCTACTCCCTACTCTCTACTGCCCACATTTTCCCATTCTATGCTTCTTACTTTACTTTCCCTCATTTTACCTCTAACCAGCACCAGCAGGGACAGGAGGATATCCATGCTATGGATGGGAAAATCAATGATAGCAGGAAGGATTCATATAATCCAGCCATTCACACCAAGGCTGGTAAGAAATAATCTATTTACTCATCATAAAGGGAGAGTACAAAGTAAGGAAGGTGTAGGAGAGGGGAGAGAATCCCCACAAGTAGTGTTACCATTGCTTCCTATAGGCATGAAGCCAGACTCTACAGCGTTTAGTGCCGCTAAGCAGCCGACAGAGAGGAGGGGGCCAAACGGAGGCTGCACACGGGCCCCATCCTCTCTTAAAACGCCCCTGAGCCTATATAGTAATTCCCCACATTATAATAATTACACAGAGGGATGAATTTCCCATATGAAAGACACCTGCTCATGTCATAAATATTAAACTGTAAAAAAGTTACAGACATGCAACCCAGCATAACTCCTCTATCAACCCACCTCTCACATGCACACATATGTGCACATACATATATAGATATGACCTGCCTAATTGCCCCAGCCTTTTTGCCCTCCCAAAGAACTTTCCATGATGCACTGTAGCATAAGGATCAGTATGCATACCTTGACCATGCTACCTGACTAATGAGGTTATATAAAACTTACTTACCTCTACTTCCAGCTGATGACACCAAGAACCTTCCTGAGCTGCAGATGAAGCCGTACTGGTGGCTTCGTGACCTGGAAGAGGAGATAAAACCGGTGAGACATTGGCCTTTCTCTCAGCCTCAGCTGATCCATTCTACACCTCTAACCCTCACAGTACTTAGCTACTCTTACTTTCTATAGTCTTTTCTGATTTACCAATCCCTTCTTCCTCCTATCTCTACTGTCTGTGAGTTATCACTGACTTTCATACAATTCTGTGTATTACTCACATACTGCTGCTTTCAGCAGGAACAGATACAGGAAGCCCTGGGCCCAGCAGTGAGTCAGAGGTCAGCAAGCGGTGACCATGCAGAGAACACCATTGTTAGGAAGCTACAGCTGGGTCACTTAAGGTGAGAGAGGAGGCCGGGAGCACAGAGTCTTTATGTATTACTATGACAGGTACAGAGGAGAACTATGTAGTGAATTTGAAAAGTGAAGTAAGAAACAGGAAAGCGATAATGAAAATTAGACGACATAATAGTGAAAGCTAAGGACAGATATTGGACTGGGAAAAAGTATATGAGAGAATGAAGAGAGTAGGAGAAGCCTTAAGGTGGGTACACACTAGGACGACAGCTCGGCAGTCCTAGGAAAGAGATAATGAAAATTAGAAGACCTAGGCGCCTATTCATCAAACGATAAATGGCCAGGTAACCATCGTTTCTCCATATTTAGGTTACCGGGCCATTCATCATCAGGGGTTTCAAATGCATGGCTGCAAATAGGGGGATGTGGGCGGGCTAGGGGGGCACAAGCCCTGGGTTCAGAATTTAATGGTGTGTCCATGCCGTCATGGGTGGCCGGTCAGCAGCAGATGTGGATTTGAATCCGCACACCCACACCTGCAGCCAGGCACTCGCAGCCATTAAGAGACCCAGTGCTCTCTGCTGTCATCCTAATGTGGCTGCTTGTGGTGCTGGTCGCGAGTCAATTGGAGCTGGTGGACCGGCAGCCAATCAGCAGCAGCTGCCGGTCTGCCACCTCCCATTGGCTCGCAACCGGCACCTAAAAAGATGGTGGCAGGCACTGTGTCTCTCTTAAGGCAGGACTGCAGGCAGCTGACAGCAGGGCGTGTATGCAGCTTTATATGCACATCTCCTGGGCTGCTGTGAGAGGAGAGGTGAGAGGCTGCAGGGAGAGGGGGGCATAATGGTGAGAGTGACATTACTGTGTGTGCAGGGTGTGAGGGTGCAGAAAGAAGGCAGCAAACTGTGTTGTATAAGTTTTGCAGGCGTTATTAGTGTAATGATAAAAGCATTGGGTTCACAGCTCTGAATTCACATAGCTTCAAATTATCGCTGGGCATTACTGTGTGTGCCATAATGATGTGAGGGTAATTACAGTGTGTGGCATAATGGTGTAAGGGGCATTACTCTGTGTGGCATAATGGGGGGTATTACTCTGTGTGGCATAATGGTGTAAGGGGTATTACTGTGTGTGGCATAATAGGGGGTGCCAAATTACTGCCTTGCCCCGGGTGACAAAACTTCTAGTTTTGGCCCTGCCAAATGGACCACCTGATATTCAGCAAACTCTGAAAAATTAAAGTTTGCGGAGTTCGCTTGCGAGAACATGCGCCATCTGAAGATGGTGCTTGTTCTCGAATCCCTGCTCCTTCCTTCTCACTACCCCCCTGGAGAAAATCTTCCTGGTCAGTTTTTACCACTGCATCTGAAGACTCAGGGCTCGATTCACTACGGATCTCTATTCTGCTTGTACGCACGCACTGCAGTTGCTAATATCTGCGGTGATATATAAATGTTTACATTCGCATTGCAATCGCAGCCTGACATAAGGATGCCAGCTTCCCCTTACTCACATCTGTATACTTTGGCAACATAGAGAAACAGTTGGTAACATCGGACCCATACGCACAGTTAATGAAGCTCAGGAGTCATCTGTTGTCATATTGTTCTGCTCTGGCTCAGCAGATAAACTGAGCTCACCAGCTTATTTGGCCCACTGCCATTGCATCATCAAGGTGGTGTGGTGGCCCCTCCCCTGTGTGAGGTCAAAAGAGTTCTGTACACAGGTGAGATCTCTATTACCTTATATCACCTCTGTACTGATGACACAGGTCTGCTCCATATTTAACGGAGATCCACCCAGCAACCTGGGCTTGATTATTACAAGTCTACCTTGCCTTGGTTTTCCATGTCTGAAGTGCTCTAGTGTATCCCGACTTTCTACTTGATTCCTGACCGAGTTTCAGTTCTTTCCTTTTCTGTATCATTTATGAAGATATTGATATCTGAGTACTAAACTTAGCTGTCGATCACGAGTTTGCTCCACTTGTCTGTAGTGTGCCTGGTGATATCTGATAACCACGTACCAAATCTTGCCGCTGACCACGAAATTGCTATAATTCTTTTCTGTACCACACTTGGAGAAACTTGCTACTTGTGTACTAGTTCAGTAATTTCCATGAAACTATCTATACCCAAAACTTAGAGCATACTAGTAGCTAGAGATGCGATGGTCACCATTTTCATTCCGGTTGTGGACAGTGAAGAGGAAGGAGTGGGCTGTGATCCCTTTGTTGATAGGGGTTGGCTTCTGTTTTCACTTGTGTCAGGGGCTGGCTGCTTAATGTCCATAGGGGCTGGCTGTTGTCCATAGGGGCTGGCTGGCTGTGTATTGTCTAGGGGGTGTTCACTGCTCTGTCCATCAGGGGTGATCTTCATCTTCACCCCCAGTGTGAAAAAAAATAAAATGTTTCTTTGTATGTGCGTGTTAGCCGCATTTATCAGCAACATAGCTGCGCAGGGATGCTGTGTGTGTCATTTATCAAGGGGCTGCTGCCTCGTTCAGGGGTGCTCTCCCCCCCAAGTGCCCAAAAAAATTATTATTCAATCACTCAATCAATAAAAGTGTTTTTTTTGTATGCGTGTGTGTGCACTTTAGCCACACTTATCACCAGCAACATAGTTGTGCAGGGGTGCTGCCTGTGTCATTTATCAAGGGGTTGCTGCCTTGTTCAGGGGTGCTCTCCCCCGCAGTGTAAAAAAACCCAAACAAATTAATAACTGGGTTTTTTTCTGTGTATGTGCGCTTTAGCACGTGGCTGAGCAGGGTTGCTGCCTGTGTCGTTTATCAAGGGGCTGCTCTTCCCCAGTTTTAAAAATATATATTTTTTTTTTGTGTGGTTGTGTGCGTTAGCTGCGCTATAATTGCTTGGTGAAACTGCTGATAGGTCACAGTGAGTATGGAGGACAGTCACATGACAGGAGAGCAGGATCCACAAACCAGTCTTGTAGCTGCCTACAGTAGTCATGATGACGATGCAAGGCTGTCATTGTCAACTATTAAGGCCGATGCACCAGGGCTTAAGTCAGGCCATGTAAAATCAATTTTTACCCTGTTAAAGAAAAAAAATCTAAAGCTAAGTTAGCTTTAGGGAAACAAAAAATTGGCAATATGCCATTCACTACACAAAGTGGCAAGGAAAGGATAAGGCCTTGGCCTTTATTTATGACTTGTGGTTCTAGTTGTGATGATTTAAGCCCTTCTGCTTATTGGAGAGGTACAAAAAAAACTAAAATTGTGAAGATGAGTAAGACACCGGAACCAACTGTGTTCTCAGAAAAGCCACAGATCCCCCATGAGAGTCCAAGTGTGTCTGCGGTTGCCATGTGTGAGCCTGATCTTTCTAATACTGTACTTGAAGAGGATCCTCCTTTCACCATTTGTGTGCCCTCTGCAAATGTGGGGATGAGCAGCACAAGTCAACATGCTGACATAGAAATCGAGGATGATTCTGTGGAATTGCACCAGGAGGATGAGGAGGATATTTACGCAGTTGGCGATAACAACAAGGATGATGAAGATGTTGATGATGATGAGCATGTTGATGGTGAGGATGTTTATGTAAAAACTGTAAATCAGGCAACAGTTGTTGCCGATGGTGGGAAGAATCCCATTGTTGCTATGCCTGGGCAAAGGACCAAAAAATCAACTTCTTATGTGTGGAAGTATTTCCACCCAAATCCAGATAACCTTTGCCAAGCCATTTGTAACCATTGCAATGTAACAGTGAGTAGAGGTAAGGATCTTAACCATCTAGGAACCTCCTCGCTGTTACATCACTTGCAGCGTATTCATCAATTTGGAAAGGGTATTTCAAATTCTGAAACTTTGGGGACAAAAAAATGAACAACAATCAGTCCAGTGTCACCTAGCTACTCCCTTCTATCTGGATCCAAGCGCCTGCAATATCCACCACCAACACCTGCATCATCATCAACATCCTCATTTGTGATCGGAAGTAGGGATGAGCGGGTTCGGTTCCCTGAGAACCGAACCCACCCGAACTTCGGGGATCTGGGGTGATCCGAGGCGCCCCTCGGATTTCTCCTCCTGCCCCAGATCCCTAAACTAGGCAAAACCTCTCGATCCTCTGTGTCGGATCTCGAGGTTTTGCCTCGAGCGGTCATTTTTAAAAATGCCTTTGCCTTCAATAGGCAAAGCGCTGATTGGCTGACAGAGCCATCTGTCATGGCTCTCAGCCAATCAGTGTTATGGTGCTCATTTGCATGTAGCACGGACCCGGAAGATCCGTGCTACATGATTGACATAGAATATGGATGGGTCAGTGAGACCCGTATGTGCTGCTGTGTATTTCAATGACACAGATGCACGCACGGACCAGGAGATCCGTGCTACTTGCATCTGTGTCATTGACACAGAGCACTAACGGGTCCGTTAGACCTGTCTGTGCCTCTGCGGTAAAAAAAAATATAAAAACCTGCGTAAAAAAAGAAAAAAATGGCTTGCCCCCCCCCCCCCCAAAAAAAACAAGAGCAACCAGCCCCAGGTATTATTGACCCAGTGCTGGGTGTGCTTAAATACAGGGGACAAATGACATAGGGGTCCCCCATACTTAAGGTCAACCAGCACTGGGCTAATCAGAACCAGCCCTGGTTGCCAAAAGACGGGGGACAAACGACGTAGGTCCCCTGTATTCTGCGCAACCAGCACTGGGCTCTGATCCAGTCCTGGTTCTGGAAATACAGGGGAAAAAAATTAGTAGGGTATCCCTGTATCTTCCAGAACCAGCACCAAACTTTATCTAGAGGGGGGATGATGCCACAGCCAGGGGAGCCCTTTCACCGGGCCCTCCAGCCGCAGCATCAGCCCTGACCGCTAGTCAGCCCATGCCGGGGATCCTTGGAGAGCTGGGGAACCCCCCAATAAAGGAGTCTCCCTCTCCAGGGCACCACAGAACCTGTGGTGGGTTGATTGTGTGGTGTAAATAAATAATAGCAAACATTGGCCCTCATTCAGAGGCGGTCGCAAGAAGCGATCGCTCTCTCTGAATGAGGGCGGCCGCTTCTTTTTTTTAGTGCGGCCTCCTGGTCACTAGCTAAGCTGTGGGTTACCACCCACAGCTTAGCGACCGACCAGGGTGATGGTCGCGATGGTCAAGACCATCGCGACCATCGGGGCTTGCGACGAGACCCTAAGGTTGGGTCTCGGCAACCGCAAGCCCCAGGGAGCTTCCTTCTCTGATCGAGAAGGAAGCTCCCCACTGACATCATTGCTGATGTCAGTTGGACCGCCCCCAAATGGCAAGCATTCCGTCGGGAACGCCTCCCAAATGGGGCGAGCTGTCAATCACCATCGACAGCTCGCCCCCTTTGGTGCGAGACCCATAGCGACGGAGCCCCCATCGCTAGCCAGGTCTCACGCATGCGCACGTCGGAGCCAGCTCCGACGTGCGCATGCCCAGTGGGCAAACATCGACCTGGTTGCGAGCGCTCAGCGCTTGCGACCGGGTCTGAATAAGGCCCATTGTCTTTACAAGTAGAACTGCAGGTCCCAGCAAGCCTGCCCTGCATGCTGGTACACACACCATAACAGCATAAGTTTAGTAAACATACATGCACTCACACATGTACACACACATACACGTACGCATACTCACCTATGTATTCCTGTAGCTATCGGTCCACTTCTCCGGTAAAGTTTCCATAGGGGACCTGTGAAAAAAACTATACTCACCATCTTCTATGCGAGGTACTGTCCTCTTCGTTCCAAAGTAGGCATCCCACGGACTTGGCAAAAAAAAACACGAAAATCGCGATCCACGAATTTGTACCGTTCTATAGAACAGTACTTCTCAAATGACAGCTTAGCAGCGGAATTTCACCATGGAAACCCCGCCGCTAAGCGTTCATTGGCTGAGAGAGGTCATCCCCCGTCTCTTAGCCAATGAACGGCTCCCTCCATTGTAGTCAAAGGTGGGAACCGCAGGCCAAACTTTAATAATTCTGCGGCTCTCCTTTGACGGCTATACATTACAGAGAGCATCCTAGTAATTTCCATGAAACACAGATTCCATGGTCATCCATTATGATCCCACATTTTCCTACCGTCACACATTGTGCCAGTGCATGAGCCCTCATATTGATTTTCTCCCATATTATGGGCCCTATTACTAGGGGCGGCGACGCCTAATCGCTGGAGGCGTGGCCATGTCCCTTAGAAAAAAAAACAACAAAAAAACTATTTGCAGCTGCGCTGTGCTCTGGGGAGGGGGATGCTGTAAGCCTCTCATCCCAGCACAAATCCAGGGGGGGCATGATCAGTGTGATTGCTCCCCCCTACAGGCAGAGGAGCGGAGACTGCAACAGTCTCCCTGTCTCCCACTGCAGAGCAGCACACAGCAACACGTGCTGGGCTGCTGACAGGTAAGAGGGAGGGGGGCAGCATTGGGCCCCCAAACCAGGCTCCTATAACAAGCCCGGGTAATATTAGTACCCACCCCTCCCTCTCTCCGAGCCTCTGTCTGTATTAATTCTTATATCATGCCTGCCTATATGTTCACCTCAAATCATGTCACCAGCTCTCTATTGTCTGTAATCCATATAATGTCTCCCCTGTATTGATGCTCCCAACACCTTTCCTCCACATATTATATGTGCTCTTTTGTTTTGTCACGGTTTAAGATGATGATTTTAAAGGTGCCGCTAAATCTGAACCTATTAATGATTCTTTCTTTGATTTCCAATGTGAGTATGCAAAATCAGCACACACACTGTGGCAGCAACAATGTCTGCCACTACTGGTACAGTAAATGTGCTGTAATTATGGAAAGCCTCTTAGAAAACACCATTTACATTATAGTGGGTGGCTTTGTAGACTTCCAGTATTTGGACCAGGTGATGGATTCCCAGGCTTATAAGAAAGTGTATACCTGTTATCCATGCACCATGTCAAATAAATTGTTCCTCGTATCTGCAGAGTCTGCAATAGTCAGCAAGACTCTTGTAGATCTCACTTGTCGTCTTACGACTAAGATGAGGACATTTTTATCTCACAAGACTTAAATACTTCACAGCCACTGTCAGCAATGACTGTCTGTTATTGTCTTTTCACTAATGGGGCCACCCACTATAAGGCAGAAGCAGCCTAATTGGTCTTCACAGACGAGCCAACGGGTTACTTTTTTTTTTTTTAAATAAATAGGAGGAATATTATTTTTTTTAATGTCAATTATTGACCTGTTTCAAGCAATCCCATGATGTCATGGGTATCATCGGCCTACTAGCAAATCTCCCAGTAAGGTCTTCCAATGAATAAATATACATATTCAGGGTTATACAGCAACATGTAACCTTATTTACAGAAGCATTCAGTCACTAAATAAAAGACACACACACGGCAATGTTACTGTTATGCTTGATAACATATGGTTTTTTTTTTCTTAAGCCATCTATATCAGTTTTGGAGCAAAATATAACCTATGACCCACTAGATGTAATTATTCCATACTTACCCACCTTATCTAGCCTCTGGTGAGATCTAGAGGAGGTTCAGGTGGGTGGGGCAGAGGCATTGCACTGCAAATTTTGCCCCCCCGCCCCCCCCCCTCCCACAATGTAATGCCTTGATGTACTGTATCATGTTGTCAGCAGTGGCCCTGCCCACTTTTTCCTGGGTAATGTAAAATAAATGAAACAGATAAACATAAAGATAGACATAAACCCAATACCACCACCTCCACACTGCAAATTAGAGGCATGGCCAAATGTGATCAGGGCCAGGCTTAGTGACATGTCTACAGAGGAGCAAAATGTTCAACCTTGTTCTGCAGAATATTTTCCTTACTCCATCAGAACTTATTTATTATGTTATGTATTTCACATCTCTCCAAAATGTCCTGTTCTACTGCAAAACGCTACATATGTTGTGGTAACTTTTCTTATCTCTAGGCATAACTTAGTAATATGCAAAATTATGGAAGATTCCAGCATGCAGGGGTGTTGGGGGGCAACATAAAATCATTCCGACACACCTGCTTCCATGCAATGAGGCCCCACCTCCTTCCAACTTACCTGTTGCCCGGGCATGCAGGGACTGGAGCGGTGGCTGCAGATGGTCAGGGGCTGTGCTTTATAGCAATAGGCTGCACAGCCCCTGCACCGCACGGAGGAAAAGGTGTAATGTGCAGCGTTATAACTTAAGGACCACACATTACATCTCCTCCTCCATGCAGTGCAGGGGCCGTGCAGCCTATTGCTATAAAGGACAGCCCCTGACCGTCTCCTCCTCCTCCATGCAGTGCAGGGGCCATGCAGCCTATTGCTATAAAGCACAGCCCCTGACCGCCTGCAGGCACCGTGCCTTTCAAATATTTTGGGGGGGTGAGCCGCTACTTGCCCCCCTCCCCCCTGTTCAGACGCCCATGCCAGCATGAATAAGGTGGAGCTATGAAGATAATGACTGTGGGCCTGATTCAGCAAGGAACGCAGTTGCTAATACACACACAATGTGCTGATTATTGCGTACTGCGCATGCATCGCAGTGTGCGTTTACGAACTAGCCATTGCCATCGGGACTGCGATCGCAGTGACTATGCAGACCCATCGCAGAGTGATTGACAGGAAGTGCCTTTTGTGGTTGGTAATGGGGGGCTGGTCGGCTGAACACAGGTGCGCCAGTGCGTCTGAGCGCCGTTGCAGGGGTGTGCATAAATTAGCCACTGCAATGCCCTACGCAGCCTAAGGCCTGATAGCATGCGTGGAAGTTAGCAATTTCTGAGGAAGGTCAGGGCTCGTGCAAGTGTGGGTGAAGCTGCGATGGTACTTCATTGTACTGATGTTTTCACAGTCTTGCTAAACATTACGGATGTGTGCAAAGTAAAGTGGGCGTCCTTATGTAGTGCAGTGACGGCATTGCAATCACAAAGGATTAGCATACTATCGCAGTGTGGGCCTGATTCGGACCCTCTCGCAAGCGGCCGCTCGCTCGTACACGGCTGATGTTATGCAATTGCGCATGCATATGCATCGCAGTGCGCGTGCGCGAACTAGTCCGAGCGATCGGGAAGCGCTCGCTCACCCAGCAAAGACAGCCCAGTGGAATGAGTGACAGGAGAGGCCGTTTGTGGGTGGTAACAGGGGCAGGGCAGTAGTAACGGGGGAGTGGAGGTGCGAACACAGGCGTGCGTGTGTGTTTCAACGCCGTTTCAGAGGCGTGCATAATTAACAGGCAGCGTCATAGTACATGTCACCTGGTTGAATTATACACTGTAGTGCTCGCAATGATTGCGGTAGAGTACAGTCAACCGCAAGCGCTGCGGTCAGATCCGATGGAAGCTGATGTACCGATGGTTGTATATACTTCCTGGAGATGATGTTCGCTAGTGGGCGGCTAAAGACAGGCTGGTGGACATCTATAAACAAAAAGTGATCGCTCGCCAAGACATAGTGGGTGTGCTTATGCCTTGCCGTGCGATCGCCTGCCTTGACGTCACTTAGCTGAATTTGCATACGCTGGGAGCGAGCGGCTGCATCTAGCGACCGGGTTTGAATCAGGTCCTGAGACTGCGTGCGTAATCGCTATTGCATTCACAGTTGCGTACTGCAGTGAATCTGGTCCTGTGTGAGATGTTAGGACTGGTTTGATCCTCTGTGTCTTGTTTATTAGGGAAACAATTCCTGAGCCCACGGTTTATGGGGGTAACCGCACAGAGAACACCAATTACCGGTCTAACACCAGGCTACTGGATATCACTCCCTCTGCCCCTTTGGAGGAGAATAATGTGCTGGGTAACCTGAAGGTAAGAGAAAGGAAACATGAGTGATATAATGGGGATATAGGCATCTTACATGTATAAATCTGTTACATTTTGATCACTATAATATTTGTTCCTGTCCCTTTACCATATTTCTCTTGGTCACTATATGTCCTTTCTTACCCTGCTTTTATGGCATCTCCTATTACTGTAACATAGAGCTGCAGCTATTTATTCCCTATAGCCTGTGTTATCCTACTCATATCTCTCTACTGTGCACATTTTCCCTTTCTATGCTTCTTATTATACTTTATCTTACATGTAACCAGCAGCAGCAGAGACAGGGGTATATCCAAGGTTCTCATGGGAATATCTATGAGAGCAGGAAGGAGTCATATATCCCAGCCATTTACACCAAGACTGGTAAGAAACAATCTATTATTTACTCATCATAGGAAAGTTGTAGGAGATGGGAATGTGTACTGGGAAGTGGGCATTATGGTGGTGTGAAGCTGCAGTCGTATCATGGTGGCCCCACCCTTTGCTATACAATACCGTGATTACTGACACTGTGCACCAGCTGGTGTGGCCACACTGAAGCAATTCAGAGCAAAATGCATCAAAGACCACCCGGACCACCCATGTTACTCAGGAAGTGGGCAGCCTTATGGGCAACTTCCTGGAGACGTACCCATTCTTCTGGGCATCCGGTAGAGCCACCTGAGATTCAGGAGTCTCCCTGATGATCCTGGAGAGTAGACAAGTATGTTTTTACCATTGCATCTGTTTGGGAGGAATAAACTTATGTATATATATATATATATATATATATATATATATATATATATATATATATATAGCTGAATTTCTCATATGAAAGATACCTGCACATGTCATAATCAATCAATTGTAGAAGAGTTGAAAATGGTTGCAACCCATCATGACTCTTCACCGCCACACCCTCCCACACACTCATGTACACATATGGGGTGGGTAAGGGTTACCAACAGTCGGGATCCCGGCAGTCAGAATCCTGCCGCCGGGATCCCGACAAGGTTAAAATACCAACACTTGTTGGTTGGTATGCTAACTCTCCCCTTCTCCCTGCCCTAACCCTCCCCCTAAGTGCCTAACCCTAACCCTCCCCCTAGTGCCTAACCCTAACCCCGCTTTCTAACCCTAACACTCCCTCTAACCCCTGATACTTACCTTTGGATTCCAATGGTCGGTATTCTGGAGCCGGGATCCCGACTGATTCCGTCGCCGGTATTTAGACCATCGGCATCCCGTCAGCCGGGATGCTGACTACATCCCATACATATGACATACCTAATTGCCTCAGCCTTTTACTCCCACAAAGAACATTCCATGTTACAATATAGCATAAGGATCAGTAGGCATACTCTGAGCATGCTACCCTACTAATGATGTTACTTATTTACTTCTCCTCCCAGCTGATGACACCAAGAACCTTCCTGAGCTACAGATGAAGCCGTACTGGTGGCTTCGTGACCAGGAAGAGGAGGTAAAATCGGTGAGACATTGGCCTCTCTCTCAGCCTCAGCTGATCCATTCTACACCTCTAACCCTCACAGTACTTAGCTACTCTTACTTTATATAGTCTCTTCTGATTTACCAATCCCTTCTTCCTCCTACTGTATCTCCACTATCTGTGAGTTATCACTGACTTTCATACAATTCTGTGTATTACTCACATACTGCTGCTTTCAACAGGAACAGATACAGGAAGACCTGGGCCCAGCAGTGAGTCAGAGGTCAGTAAGTGGTGACCATACAGAGAACACCATTGTTAGGAAACTACAGCTGGGTCACTTAAGGTGAGAGAGGAGACCGGGAGCACAGAGTCTCTATGTATTACAATGCCAGGTACAGAGAACTATGTAGTGAATTGGAAAATTGAAGTAAGGAACAGGAAAGAGAAAATGAAAATTAGAAGACATAATAGTAAAAGCTAAAGACAATATGGGGCTGGGAAGAAGTACGTGAGAGAATGAAGAGAGTAGGGGAAGCCCTAAGGTGGGTATACACTAGGACGACAGATAGGCAGTTCAGCTGAGCCGCCATCCTATCTTACGATTGGTAAGTGCATACACACTTTCCAATTATCTGCCCGATGTGTCGTGCCTGAAGTCACAACTGGGCGGGCATTTACTTGTGCCCACCCAGTTGTGATGTCAGTCACCCGCGGCCTCTTCAGCAAGTGTACACAGAGTAAGATGAGCCAATATATTTGCAGATATATAGACCATCGGCGGTGCTGCACAGCTGACGCAATACTGTATGTCTGTGAACGACATCATCCACAGACATATTGTCTGCACACACTGGCCAACGCACATACAATATATTGCCCGTTCAATTGAAAGGCCGATATATCTGCCAGTGTGTAACTAGCAATAGACGTACATTGGGGAGGTCACTGAACAAAACATTGCTTCTAAATTTCACAGTAACTTTAATCACAGCTTGTGGGAATGTCCAGTCCATATCATTAGATGCATCAGGTTTTGGCTTTGAGTATCTGATAGAGGCCGATATTATACAGTAGTTGCAAATTACATATTAGACAGCCATGGCCCAAAGCTCTACAATGTAATGCGGCAATTTGAGGCTTAATGTGTGGACAGCAGCCCTGTCCATTTCTGACTGGTTTATTTAAAATAAATAAAACAGGAGATCAAGAGCCAAATCCCACCAGTTCCACACTGCAAATTGTAGGCATAGCCATAGCCGATCAGGCCATTGTCAGGGAGGGTTACCGTGTGGCTAGAGAGGAGCAAAATGTACAAACCTGTTCTGCAGAATATTTTCTTTACTCCATCAGAACTTATTTAAATTTTATGTTATTATTTATTTCACACCTCCCTGAAATGGACTGTTCTGCTGCAAACCTCTGCTCATCTCTATGATAATGGCGACTGTGAAGTGTTGGGACTAATTTGATCCTCTGTGTTTTTATATTTATTAGGGAAGCAATTCCTGAGCGATCAGGTTATGAAGGCATGTCAAGCCTCCAGAGCTGGGATACCAGCCGCTTAGAGACGATCCGTTACCGACATTGTAACAGGATGCCTGGTTTCACTCCCTTTGCCCCTCTGGAGCCTGATAGTGTGATGGGTGGCCTGAAGGTAAGAGAGAAGAAACATTAGCAAAATAATTAATATATAGGCCTGCTACTATCAACTGCAACACATGTAAACACCTGTTACATTTAGATCATTATAGCAGGGTTTCCCAACCTCTGTCCTCATGGCACCCTAACAGCCCAGGGGGTATATTTACTATGGTTCGATTTTATTTTCTGTTCGATTTTGGTTTGCTTTTTTATGAAGGGATTTACTAAAGGCCAAATTGAATGTCAAATCAAACAGAAAAAGAAATTTGAAATGAAATAAAATTTCTGAAAAACATCGATGTTTTCACACAGAGGATAATAGGATCCCTTCACTTACTAACATTTGTAAATCAAATGAAAAACTAACTCAAACTCGATTTGCAAATCCCCATATGAATAGAACAACTTCATACATTCACTTTCAGTATAATCATTTCAGTATGATCAGTTCAATTTGACAATCAGCCAATGAAAGGCTCCCACCATTGAAGTCAATGGTGAGAAATGCAGGGTTACTAAAGGTGATTATGCAGTTCCCACCATTGGCTGACCTCTCTCAGCCAATGAACGCTCAGACACGGCCCTACAAAGGGAAGAGCATTCAGGAGGTAACAACCATCGTGGTTGTTACCTGTTGCGTGGCTCGGGTTTACTTGTTTTTTTATGTTACGAAGACCTAGGATGCCTACAGGGAGAAGTGGGTCAGTCCAGGTAATGTAGGTGAGTATATGTCAATGTGTATGTATGTATTAAAATTATACACTTCTGTCACTGTGTGTGTGTATTGTGTTTATTTAAACATTTCTTTACAGGTGAACTACAGGTACCAGCGGGCCCTTAATGGCCTGCATGCTTGTACTTGTGGTTCTCCAAGTACCAGCATACGGGGGGAGGCTTGCTGGGACCTGCAGTTCTACTCGTAAAGACAATGGGCCTGATTCAGAGCCGGACGCTATTTGCGCTCGCTCGTTCAGAAAAAGGGGCCGGCTATTTAAATTGAGCGCTCGCTCTTTGCGGTCTGTTTACGCCTCTATGTCTGAGCGAGGGAACGAAACATGCGCTCGCTATTTTGTAAAGACGCCCCCTGGCCACTCGCATCCTATGTCATCCCCGCTATTTATTTGATTAATTGAGTACATCGAAAGACGTCTGAACTGCTCGCAGTGCTTGTGGTTGGATTTTCCTACCGCAATCATGCGAACAGTTCAGGCTAAGAAACAACTAAGTGACGTGGTCGATGACGCTGCTTTGTTAATTATGCACACCCTTAAAATGCCCGTTTTGACCGTTTGGCACGCCTGCGTTCGGATCTCCACTCCCCGTTTTCAAGCACCTTCCCCTATTACCACCCACAAACGCCTCACCCTGTCACTCAAATTAGCAGGCACTCGCTATTTTGCGAGCGCTCGATTTCCGACTGCAATGACTGGTTGGCGCATGCGCATTACGACCCATACGCATGCGCAGTTGTGCGAACATCGCTCGGAGCGAACGAGCGGCCGCTTACGAGCGGCTCTGAATCAGGCCCAATGTTTACTATTCACTTTTTACACTACATTTACACTATGGGTGGCGGGGATAGCCCCGGGTTATCAGCCTAGGCCTGGGGTGCCTTGGCGAGGGGGACCCCTTTATTGGGGGGTCTCCAACTCCCCAGGGATCTCCGGCCTGGGCTGACTAGTGGACAGGAATAATGTTTCGGCTGGGGAATCCGGTGATAGGGTTTCCCTGGCTATGACATTACCCCCCCCCCCCGGTATAGAAGAGAGGGTCCGGTGCTGGTTGTGGGAATTATAGAGAACCCTACGCATTTTTCCCCTGTAATTCCAGAAAAAGGATCAGATCTGAGCCTGGTGCTGGTTGTGCCAAGTACGGGGGAACCCTACGCAATTTTTTTACTGTACTTACACAATCAGGACTGGCTTTGAAAAGTCCAGGGCTGGTTGTGTATTTAGTGAGGGACCCCTACATACATTTTTTTCAACATTAACTCTTTACAAACTTGTTACAGTAAGATACATGCATGCATCTCACTGATGTATGCATGTATCTGTGTCAAATTGAACTGCTCATGCTTAAAATGAAAGCATGAAGCAGTTCTGTTCATTTGGGGCTTTGAAGTTAGTTTTGGAGTGGGATTTGCTCTTCGTTTAGGACATGAACATGCAAAATCGAACACCAAATCCCTTCTTAAACTGAAAAAGATCGAATTTGAGTTGAAAATCGAAAGGAAAATCCATTCTTAGTAAATTTGAGATATACTAAGGGATTTTGCTGTTCAAGTTCAATTCGATCTTAGGAGATTTCAGTGATTTATAAAAATGAACCTCTAATCGAACTTTAGTAAATTTACCCCCAGGTTTCAAGAATATACATCCTTGGGTAAACTAAAATGACTGAGATACTAATTAAGTCACCTGTGCTCAAGCCTGTACAGTATATCCTTAAAACAGACTGTAATGATGGAGTTTGGGAACCTCTGCCCTAGACTATTAGGGTGCCTTGAGGACTGAGTTTGGGAAACCATGTGTTATACTGTTTATTCCTGTCCCTTTACCATATTTCTCTTGCTCACTATGGGCCCCATTTACAAACGAAGAGAAATACCAGCGGCAATTTTCATTTAGTATCACTGTGATACAAACGAAAATTCCACTGGTATTTAGTAATACTTACCCCTCCGGCGAGGTCCCGCCAAGTCCAGCGGAATCCTCGTCCTCTCCAAGGTCCTCAGCTGGGCTGCTGGCAGCATAACGCTGCCAGCGACGGGGCTCCAGTGTCATGCGCATGTGTGACAGTCCGTCTGTGCATGTGTATGACAGGGAGATCCGCCAGTACCTGGAAGGCTTCACTGAAGCTGGAAAGGCACCACCGGGTCTCCATTGCCGGCAATGGGGCCCGCATCACTCTCGCCATCTAAAAGATGGCGAGAGCGTTGCTGTACAAACAGCGGTAATCTAAGATTACCTCTGTTATTAAATACAGAAAAGCGGCATAACCCCTTTAGCGAGCGCTACAGGGGTTACTTTCATTTGTAAATGGGGCCCTATATGTTCTTTCTTACTCTGCTTTTAAGGCATCTCTTATTTACTGCAACATATTGCTGCAGCTATTTATCCCCTATAGCCTGTGTTATCCTACTCACTTCTCTCTACTGCTCACATTTTCCCATTCTGTGCTTCTTACTTTTCTCTATATTACTCCTAACCAGCACCAGCAGGGAATGGTGGAAATTCAACATACTGATGGGAAAATCAGCCATGGAAAGGATTGCCGGTTTCCATTAATTCACACCAAAGATGGTAAGAAATAATATATTATTTGTTCATCATAAAGGTAGAGTTCATAAGGAGGGGAGGGCATAGTAATGGGGGAACCCAGAGGGAGTATAATAAAAATCTTCTTGAACATTGTTACCACCGTATCTGTGTGACTCACTCTGTGTGAGGAAGTAACCTACGTAGCGGAGGTGTCACTAGGGTTGGTGTCCCCCGGTGCTGTAACTGATGGTAACACCATGTCATCATGCCCACCGGGTGCACCTGGCATTATGGGAGGAGCACTGCAGTGGTGAGTATTAGACTGGTAGGGGGAGAGAGAGCACGGAGCTGTGCACCTTGGTCCTGATTTTATTTATATTTTTGGTGGAGGGGTGGGGGACATATATATATTATATACCAGATTTGGGTTTAGCCCATGGAACTAATAGAAAACAATCTATGTGTGGCTTCTTGTTTGCCAGTGCCATCTTTGTCATTGCTGTACAGCGACGTCATTTCAACGGGGAAGAATATTTCATAGTGCTCAGGGCTCCGCTAAGGCCGCTAAAGGCATCTTTGTTATTCTGTAATGTGTAATTGGGAGTTGCTCCTTTATCCTGTCATAGTGACCTTACACAGTAGTGTTAATGACCAAACATTCATAGGGTATAGTCTTCATTTGACTGAAAACATATTTACGATTTAAGTATTTATATTTTCTATTTTTTTCCTGTAATACAGTACGTGCTTGATGGTCATTCATTAATAGTCTTCTAAAATAACTTTAGGCTTGTTACACAGATAGTTATCAATTGTTATTACTTTACATTTTTGATAATTATATTTATTTCAATTTCTTAGGAAATGTAAAATCCCTGCTGGAATGTACCCAGGGACCTGTAACATCAACGCGCTCATACATGAACAGGATTCTGCCTCACCCACCCCTGAGTCCCAAGCCTACTCGTCGCAGCCCAGGTATCTTACTTATGCACAGATCTTGTAGTTAGACATATACAGACATATACAGTATACAGTATTACAAAACTTGGCATTAAGTAGACAGCAATTAACTAGGTCTACAGTGTATTCACTAAGCCTTGGATGTTGATAAATTGAACGGAGATAAAGTCCCAACCAATCAGCTCCTAATTGCTATGTCACAGGCTGTGTTTGAAAAATGACAGGAGCTGATTGGCTGGGACTTTATCTCTGTTCACTTTATTGACATCCAAGGCTTAGTAAATAGACTTGAAAGAGACATATAATTGAAGTCATTAAGATATTGTAAGAAATTGAAATGTGTTATAGTTATGTGTGATAGATCAACATTCAGCCAAATATAAACTATCAGCGCCGTAATTTCAAGTTACTGTGCCCAGTGCTGGCCAAGCCCCTCAGCACATGACATAATGGGCGTGGGGCCGTCAGCAACAGAAACAACAGCGCTGCCCGGGGCATCCTCAGGATGCTCCTGGGGCTGTTATGGCTGCAGTCAGCCATTTGGAGAGTGCAGAGAATGCTGGCTGCAGAGGTCCGTCCCAGGCACCTTGCTAGCCAGATACAGGGACTGTGGGTGGTCTGAGGTACTAAGGACAAAGCTCTGCACTCTGTGTGGCTGCACCACTCCCCTATAGCTAGTAATCTATATCCAAATAACTTTTACCATCTTGTGACATTGAGACACTTATATGATCCCTTACATGGACCATAATTCTTAGACTAAACCAAAACATTGAAATCTAATATTGTCACATTTACTAAAGGGAAATCCCCTTGTGTGTGTGTGCCCGGAGGAATGATAAGTACAGATGTAGATAAAGCAAAGCAGCTGTCCCCATGCTATCACCTGTTGTAGCCCCATTGATTAAGAAATGTTTCCATTATCCCCAGCTTTAACCCTTTCCGTGCTTGATAGCCATTCATTACTAGGGGTATATTTACTAAAGTGAGAGTTTTTAGAATGGAGATGTTGCCCATAGCAACCAAGCAGATTTTACTTAACATTTAACTAGCACCTTCTAGAAGATAATAGCTAGAATCTGATTGGTTGCTATGGGCAACATCTCCACTTCTAAAAACTCTCACTTTAGTAATATACCCCGTAGTCTCCAGAAATAAATTTTGGTTTGTTAAACAGATACAGTAGTTGTCATTTGTTATTGAGGTAACATTTATGATAATTATTTTTATTTAAAATTCCGTAGAAAATGTAAAATCCCTTCTGGAATGTGCCCAGAGACCTATAACATCTATGGCCAACATGAGCAGGATTCTGCCTCACCCACCTCTGAGTCCCAAGCCTGTTGGACGCATCTCAGGTATCTTATTCAATATGGAATGTGTTATAGTTATGTGTGATAGCTCAACATTCAGCCATTTTCATATGTAAACTATAAGTTGAGTCTCCCATATCCAAAATGCTTGGGACCAGGTGTATTTTGGATATTTTATTTATTTATTTATTAACAGTTTCTTATATAGCGCAGCAAATTCCATTGTGCTTTACAATTTGAATCAACATTAACATTTTACTGGGTGGTAAAAGACATACATACATACATACATACATACATACATACATACATACATACATACATAAAAAACATACGTAAAAGACATACATAAAGGTAAGAGGGCCCTCCGGAATATTCCGTATTTTGGAATATTTGCATACCATAATGAAATATCTTGGGAATAAGACCTAAATCTAAACACAGAATGCATGTATGTGTTATATACACCCTATACACACAGCCTGCAGGTCATTTTATATAATATTTTCAATAATTTTGTGGCTCAAACTAAGTTTGTGTACATACATGAAATGCATTTATGTTTCATATACACCTTATACACAAAGCCTGAAGGTCATTTTATACAATATTTTTAATAATTTTGTGCATTAAACAAAGTTTGTGTACATTGAACCATCAAAAAGCAAAAGGTTTCACTAGCTTAGTCATGCTAAAAGAAAAATCTGTATTTTGGAATATTTGGATATGGGAAACTTAACCTGTATAACCAAACAACTTTTGATATCTAATGGGGAACCTTTTTTCTGCCGAGGGCCATTTTGATATTTATAACAATGCTTGCGTGCCTGGTGCAGGCCATGCCCCCTCCATGTGATGTCACACGGGGCTGGGTCACAATCGCTGGTGATTACAGCAATGCCCAGAGCATCCTGTGGATTCTCCGGGAAACTGTAAGGGCAGTGGTGTGACCATCCGATGCGTCCTAAGGACCCATCAGGCTGCAGTGCTGCATAGATTCTGGCTGCAGGGTGCCATTCTAGGCACCTTGCTAGCCAGATGTGGCTAGCAGAAAAAAGCTCGGAGGGCCAGACCAAATGATTCTGGTGGCCTTGTACGGCCCTTGGGCCTGAGGTTCCCCATTCCTGCCTTACATGGACACCAATTCATGTACTTAAAATTCTTCAACTAATACAAAACATTGAAGTCTAATATTGTCTTATTTACTAAAGGGAAATAACTTGCTTTTATTGAAGGTATTACCCTGAGCTTTTCATTTACTTTTGGAAGGCAAAGAAGGATGCTACAAACACTCAGCTTCAGCCATATGTTACATAACCAATATTAGGGAGCGACTGAAACGCCCCCCTCTGGTCATTGTAAGCTGAGCGTTACTTAACCAATAATAGGGTGCGACTGAAATGCCCCCCCTGTGGTCATTGTAAGCTGAACTGTGAAGACTCAGAACCCCCTATAATACTGCATAGTATGAGCGTGTCCGCAGAGATGGACGCCCAAAGTCCTCCCGCAGAGTTAGGCCATACTATGACCCTTCGAAGGAAATGTGCTCCACAGCTTTTTCTTACACCTTACATGGCCGCTGGTTTGTAGCACCTTCCCGCCCAACATGATAATATAACATAGTGTTAGTAAGAACACAACATATAAAGAGCAGAAGAATAGATAGGGAAGGGAGGGAGGGACAAACACCGTCCAGAAAGGAAGTTGCTGGGCGTACACCAGCCTTATAAAGTCCACATATTCCACTCCCAAAAAACTCTCACATGGTCGGAACAACCAACCAAATAAAACCCCTCAACTACTCTACCTAGCAACAGTTGACCAAAATTCTACCAATTACAAAAAACTAAGGATTCTTATATAGTATTAAGCCTATTTAGCTTGTGTCTCATGTAAAATTTTTCAACTAAACCAAAACATTGAAGTCTAATATTGTCATTTTACTAAAGAGAAATCCCCTTCTGTGTGTGCCCAGTGGAATCAGAAGTACAGATGTAGATGAAGCAAAGCAGGTTTATTCACACACTGAGGGGTATATTTATCAAAGTTGGATTTTGATTTTTGTGTGATTTTATAATCAAATTTTCATTCGATTTTGCATTTGGAGATTTGAAAATCGAATATAAAACCGAATCCCAGTCAAATCCCACTCAAAATCGAATATCGGCAAAACATCAGTACTTTTACATAGACCAACATAGAAACCCCTGATTTACTAATATTCTATTTGAAATCAAACACCAAATCGAACTCCAAATCAAGCATAAATTGAACATAAAATCCCCAAAATAATGCTACAAATCCCCTAAATAATGCTGGAAATTTTAGCCAGAGTAGGTGTGAATTACACATGCACAGATCAGTGATCTTTGTGTAAAAACATGGAAAAGTGTTACATTTTTTTAAGAAAAGGATGTGGGGTCCCCACAAAATGCACAACCAGAACCAGGCTTTTCCAAGCTGGTCCCAGTTAGGAAAATACATGGGACAAAAGACGTAGTGGTTCCCTGTATTTTACACAACCAGCACTGGGCTCTGTCAACTGGACCTGGTCTTGAAAATACAGGGGACAAAATTAGTAGGGGTCCCCCATATTTTCCAAAACCAGCAATGGACTCTTTCTAGCGGTGGTGTAATGCCACAGCCGGGGTACCCTTTCACCAGGTCCCCGGCCAAAGCATTATACCTGACTGCTAGCCAGCCTAAGCCGGGGATCCCTTGGGAGGTGGGGATCCCCAATAAAGGGGTTCCCCCTCTCCTGGGCACCCCAGGCCTGGGCTGATAGCCTGGATCTATCCCCGGTACTCATGGCCGGTGGGTGCCGGGTTGATTGTGTATAAAAATAGAATAAATAACATTGTCTTTTACAGGAGAACTAGAGGTCACATGCTGGTACTTATAGAACCACAAGTACCAGCATGCGTGGCATTTGCGGCCCGCTGGTACCTCTAGTTCACCTTCAAAAGAAACATTCAAATAAACACAGAACACACACCGTGAAAGTAGAAGTCTATTACAGACACAGGACTGACCCACTGAGTCTGGCGCTGGTTGTTGAAAATACAGGGGAACCCTACATCTTTTGCCACCCATATTTTCACAACGAGGACTGGCTCCGAAAAGCCTGGTGCTGGTTGTGCATTTGGGGGGGGGGGATCCCATTTCTTATTTTATTTTACTCTTCACATAGAAACATGCATGTATCTCACTGATCTGTGCATGTTTCTGTGTGACACCTGCTCTTGCTAAAATTTCCAGTATGAAGCAGGTCTATTATTTTAGGGATTTTAATTTCGAATTTGTGTTTGATTTGGCGTTCGATTTGGACATGAGCATCCAAAAATCGAACAAGAAATCACTAATCAAAATTGAACCACATCGAATTTGATTTATAAAAAGCTTACATAATCGAATTTGTGTAAATGTGGGATTTTGACAGCGATATCTACCTACATTCGATTTGATTTGATTTCAGGGGAGCTAAGTCGAAAATAAAATTGAATGCAAAATCAAACTTTGATAAATAACAAGTACCAGTACAGTATATTGCAGACAGGCTTAGAATACTTTATGATGCTAATAACGCAGGTTTAAACACAGTTTTAAAGTAATAGAATGTACTGAAGATATAAGGCAGACAGGCTCTGGATACTTTGTAATGCAGATAACAAGATAATTGGCAGAAGGTTCAGGATGCTTGTAAAGCTAGCTACACACTACTCAATTATTGGGCCAATTTGCCAATAATCAGGTGATCGGCCTGATTTATTCTATACTAGTGTGTATGAATGATCGTTTTAGCATTTTGGTAATAAAATGGTTAAAAAACATCCACAAACGCATTATCTGATTGATCAGCCAAGAACGAAAATCTCGCCCCGATCAAAAAAAAAAATGACAGTGCGTAGTTATCTTAGTAGGTATGAGAAGTGCTGCAGGCTGGGTAGAACAGAGTCATACAGCAATAGCAGAGTACTTGTAAATGCAGGCTGAATACACTCTGAGCCAAAACAGGAGCAGGTTACAAAAAGGCCAGGCTATAGCCACTGAGCAAGATCAAAGGCACCTGAACATGCACTCTAATGACAATATTAGCAGATACGGAAGCTTTTGAGGAGCAAGGAGCACTTTCAGTCACCATTTTAAAAATCTCATACCAATTCTTCAATATCTTAGGGCTTCAAATGCGGTTGTAGTGTAATATTTTCGCCTAAATTCGCATTGCGAATTTCGGAAATATCACAGGAATTTATCAATAATCTTCTCACTGTATTTTTTGCCAGAAAATACAGTGAGGTGTCCACGCATGTGCCGCCGACTCACCAACCCCCCTTCGTGATCGCCCCCCACGGCCCCCAAATCCCCCCTCCGCTCATTTGCTCTTACCTGGGTGACCAGTGCTCCGGTAAAGTCTCCCTTCGGGCTCCGGCCAGCTGGTCTCCCGTGGGTCACAGTGCAGGAGCTGGGTACCAGCTGACCAGAGCCCAAGAGGACCTCACCTGAGCACCGATCACCGCTCCATGGATACAGATAAGTGTTTTTCTTTTCAACATTTTTTTTTTTTTTAAGTAATCAGCTTGTTGTCTATTTAGACCACAAAGCTGATCACTGGGTCCCGTCTCCCGGCTCAGCTCCACCTGTCAGAGCAGAGCAGGAGTCGGGGAACTGGGGGAAACCCTGGATAGCGCCATCTCCAGGTGGTGTTATCACAGGACTCCCTGTGGGTGACACACGGGTGTGGCCCACACCCCCCTTGTGACCCCAGTGAGAACACCCTTTTTTTAAATATTGTTAGTAAAAATAATATTGATAAATAGGCCCCTTAGAATTCTCTGTCTATAAAGGACTACCACCATGCTATCACCCCAATGACTAAGAAAGTTGCCCATTATCTCCAGCAATAGCCCTTACCATGCTTGATAGTCATTTATTACCAGTCCCCTGAAATCATTTTTGGCTTGTTAAACAGATAGATGTAAATTTTCTATTGATTGAACAATATTATTTTTTTAAATTCCATAGGAAACTTACACACCCTTTTGGAATCTACTAAGGGACCTATAACATCTATGCCATCATACATGAACAGGAGTCTGCCTCATCCACCCATGGGTCCCAAGCCAACTGGACGCATCTCAGGTATCTTCTTAGTAACAGACTGTAGAGATAACTGATTTCCTATCTCTGGGCCTGATCCAGGGATCTCAGTTGCAACCGCATACGCAGTTGAGCAGATGGTGTGTACTGAGCATGCACTGCAGTGTGCGTACACAGCGCCAGCATTGCCATCGCACTGCGATCACGCACGCAGACAGAAAGCCATCACAGAGTAAGTGACGGGACGTCAGCGTTTGGGGGTGGTGATGGAGGAATGGCTGGAGAAACGCAGGCATGCCTGTCCGTTTGAACGTCCATTTGAACGCCGTTGCATGGGCGGGCATACATTAGCCACTGCGGCGGCATACGCAGCATGAGTACACACTGCGTGCGACGAGACTTGCTATTTCTGAGACAGGTCAGAGCTGCTGTAATTCTGCGTGAGGAACCGATGTTACTCGATGGTACCGATGTATACGCAGGACTGCGAGGTATTACGGATGTGAGATAGCGGTAGTAGGCGTCTCTATGCTGGCTGAGCAGTTGTAAACATTAGCATAGTTTTGCAGCAGAACTACGTGTGTAATGGCAGCTGCGGTCGCAGTAGCCATCCATGCTGTACTAGGCCCTCTAAGCGGTGACAGAAAATCTGTGTTATTGCAGCATAGTAGTAAATAGGCTGGAATATATATTTCTCATTATCATATAAGAAGCCAAATACATGATTTGTGTGCATTTGAATTATTTTATTTTTTCCTCCTCCCAAACATCTATATTCTATGTATCCCAAGCTGCCCACACATGCTGTAATGTCATCCTATCACACAGCTTGTGTGCCCATGTATGGCCAGTATTATACAGACTCATAGTAATGACAAATACAGACGTACACCCTACTAACCAATGCTTTCTCTCATGGGATTACATCATAATGGGTACATTACATATAAACATATCAGCTACAGGAGGAATAAGTCAGTAATACACAGACGTTAGTCCAGTTGTGGCCAATTTACATTCCAACTCCTCCAAAGGGAGGCACAATACATAAAGGGGTCTATTCATCATCACTTATTTCTACAAAAGTACAGTAAGTGAGAATTAAGATTTTCACCTATTTTTGTATAAATTAACTATAAATTAAGTGCCAGAGTAATTCATCATTCTTGTAATGCAGGAGATATCACCGATATCACCGATATCTCCTGGTTACAATAGTCCCCCGATAATGTCCCCAGTCCCCATACTATAATATGGGGCTGCAATGGCAAACGCAGGATTTCCAGAGGGGGGTTTCCAAATGCCTGATTTTAGAACAATTGTGGCCAGTCTATGAAGAGGGCATAATTACTGTAGCACTTAACCAGTCATAATATACGAAGTACAGTATAGTGTATGTAATAATCCTGACATGAACAGGGCTAGCAATCACAGTATGCCATTATATTTATTGTCATCCTGCCTGAGCTGAATGTTTCTATTTTAGATGTGAGCTCTATTCCAGATCATTTGAGCAAGTTTGGGAGTCTGGGGGAGCAGCAAAAGAACCTTGCACTGCTCTGAAATATATGTACACATTGGTTATGCACCTCATAGTGTATTATTATTATACAGAATTAATAATTGACCCTGTAGATGGTCTATATCAGTGCACCCCACAGTGATTCGGAAGCAAGGGAGAGGACACAGCAGCGGCGATGGGGGACTGGTGCTGCGGGGCTGCATGGTGTCAGTGGTAGTCTGTGACTCCCACGGTGGCTGCAGCTCTGCGGCGGCAGGGAGCGGGGGGGGCGGGGGGTCAAAGGATGGTCAGCCGGGGACCAGCGATGGGAAGCAATGACAGGAGCAGGTGAGAGCACAGGGGGTGAGAGGGGGCTGGACTCCTGCTGCTTCACTGTCTCTTCGCAGCCCCGTCTTCATGTTGTACATGTGCAGCTTCAAGTCAGGCTGCGAAGAGACAGTGAAGCAGGAGAAATGTCCCTTTTTCTGAAAAGCTGTCCCCGCAAAGGAGCAAAAGGAGCAGCTTTCGGAAATGATAATTAAGTATTGGAGGAATAATGAGTGCCTCAAATACAAGGATTGAACTGGCAGCGAGTTCAATCCTTAGTTATCACAGGGAATATTTTTCCCTTGATGAATAGACTCCATAAGCTGGTATCTCTAGCACTGCTGGAGCTACAGTATTTATATTTTCCTGCCACTTACCCACCACCATGTAAAAGTCCTAGGGCTGCAGGCCGCCCCCAGGGCACCAATGTCTAAAACTGTCTATATTAACGCACTTAAGAAGAATCTCATTTGCTTTTACAGTATTATAATTGTTTGCATTATGAATATAATTATGTATTTTGGTGTCGGTGTAGTAAATGTTGTGATGTATTAGATAACTGCTTTACAATACTTTGCCACCTTGATGTATTTAATGTCCCACATTTTATTCTTTTTTTTTATACCTTAGTTTTGTCACCAACATTTCGGAGGCGCTATTGCACCAGCTCTAAGCACCCTCTACATGATCAGTTATTATTCACTGACAAGAGATGGAACATCTAGGACTGATCACAGTGGTGTGGAGAGGCTCCTGCTTTCAATAAACTTTATTTTTACACAATTATATCTTTAAGATCATATTTTATAGTACATACACATAAGAAAAGGTTTGTACTGGGATGTTGGGTGGTGGTGGCTCAATAACGTGACTGCAGCAGACTTTGGGCGGGATGTACTAAGCATCTCATCCGCAATGCAGTACATCCCGCCTGTCTTCGGGTACATACCGCGGTTCATTACCACGGTATGTACCAAGAATATGCATCATATTCTGGTGCTTAGTACATTTGGGGAATGTGGTAAAATCACAGAAAACTGCATTTCCTGGGCTTTTACCCCATATTCAACTTTAGTACATCCTGCCCATAATCTGGTAATGCTTTGCTTAGAAAGTGACGCTGTTACAGTTTTCAGGGTGATGGCACCGTCCAATATAACCCATCTCATGCCAGAGACAATGTTCTGTTCCTCTTTTTATCAGATATAACTCTCTAAGGCTGGGTACACACTAGGCGACCTGCCAAACTGATGTCCGATGGCATTGGTACCACTGAACGATATATCGGGTGGGCGGTACACACTGCACGAGATGGTGAACACCCACCCGATATATCGTTCACTTGCACCAGGAACCTTCCTGTCGTCAGCAGCTAGCTCACTCCATCGGCTGTGCATGGAGCATGGGGATGGAGATATCTGCTGTGGTCCTTCCATGGTACACTCATGGGATACTTAATATTTCTGGGTATCCCCTGAAAATGGGTGTTTTTGGGAAATATCCCACAAACATTGTTAGATAGGCGCCACAGTGTTTACTTCATGCTTCTGAAGAATTCAAATAATTCAAATTTGGTATTGTTGGAAATAATGTGTGTCTCAGTATTTGCAGGTATCCCGAGAAAACTGGGTTTTTTTGTGGAGCATCCTGCAAAAATTATTTGATAAATAGGTCCCATTCTTCACTCTTCTAAAAAAATAATAGAATTTGGTATATTGTCGTGCCAATGGGCAGCAGAATTGAGCTATAACGTTTCTATATCACGTTGTAATATGTCAGCATACACATCTCTTGTTCTATAAGTATTAGTCCGCATAAAATGAAGTAACTTTAGCAAGGTATCAGAGTCCTGAGCAAAACACAAGGCCGCAGGGAGAGGCTGGGCAAGGTGTCTGAAAGTACATGTACACGCAATACATGAAAAATACATGTAACAGTGACCATTTAGGAGATCATATTTTTCTTAAATGTCTGAAAGGTCAGTATAACTGCCAGGAATGTCCAAACAGAGGATAAAAGGTGAAGCAACATCCATAAACTCTGACACTTACCAGTACTCCCAGAATGCTCCTGGATAAAGGCCTATCTTTTGATCCTTCCCATACCCGGAATCCATTTAATACTTACATCAATGTCCATAAATATACTACACGTTTTTCTTTGAAGAAAATTTTTATGAAAAATGATGCTGACGTTAGGAACTCTGAGGATCCATCTAACACTAAACCAACTGCCACATACACTTATTCCCACAGCAATGTAAAGAAACAATCAGCCTTTACTATTGGCAGGACCTATGGGTGTTGATATAGGTATCAGTGGAGTGTAATGGAGGTCAGTCCACGTAAGGAATAACTTAACCAACTTTTGGTTTATTAACCATGATGAACAAGTTACAAGGAAACACAGATTCAAATCACAGGAACATGCAGGCATGTACACAGGTTTATGGATATAGTTGATACTGCTATATAATAAAAGCAGCTGGTGCCATAATCTAGTATCTCACAAGTGGTGATAGTGGAGTATGTAATATGGTCAATATTGGTCACACAGTGGGCCTGATTCAGCACGGATCGCTATTCTGCTTATACGCACGCAACTGCGTTGCTAATATCAACTGTGATATTTAAATGTTTGCATTTGCGAACGCAGCCTGACATAAGGACGACCACTTCGCCTTACTCACATCCGTATACTTAACAACAGCATAGCAAAACAATCAGTAACATCGAGTAACATCAGACGCACAGTTAAGGCAGGTCAGACCTCACTCAGGAATTGCTAACTTCTGCGCACGATATGAGACCCCAGTAGGCATCTGGTATCGCAGTGGATAATTTATGCATGCCCATGCAACGGTGTTAAAATGCACTGGCACGCCTGCTTTCGCCTGACCACCTCCATTACCACCTAGAAACGGCACTTCCTGTCAATCACTCTGTAATGAGTCTGCCTACTCAGTTCTGATCACGATGCATACGCGGTGCAAAATAATCGACACATTGCGTGCGTATTAGCAACTGTGTTCCTTGCTGAGTCAGGCCCAGTGTCCTTCTGGGGGTCTTTGTATGTTGCTCACACTCTCCGCACAGGACAGACACACAGGGGCACTTCCTTCCATATTGGAGAATGGAGATGGAAGACGCACGGAGAAGCATTGAGGAGAAACAGTGCAGAGCGCTCTCCTCTAACATTAACCCTACTTTCGCCAAAGGCAGTTTTGTGGAAATCTTTCACTCCCTCGTCCAAAAAGACCTGGCCTAAAAAAGACCTGGACTAAATCAAACCAAAGAAAAGCGGCCTCAAAAGGAAAACGCTAAAGGAACCAAACAAGAACCACAATATTATAATCAGACCAGTAGATAAAGTGGAAGGAAGGGGACACATTCTCAATAAAGACATATATGACAAAGAGATAATCCAGTTACTTAGGACAAGGACACTGTAGAATTCTGGATGTGCACACCACAAACACGTTCTAATGTCGATTGTTTCTGCACTTAAAGACAGCATTTGACAAGGAGATATAATTGAGAAGTGTGTTTGATTACCTAAACACAGGGCCGCCATCAGGAGGGGACCGCCGGGCTTCAAGTCACGGGCCCGGAAGAAAGGGGGGGGACCCGGGTTGCAGCGGTGCTACTCCACACCGGCAGATGGGATGCAGGGAGAGTTCATACATTCAATTGCTGCGGCCACAAGCCAGCATGAGATCGCGGAACGGCAGCCAATCAGGAGTGGCTGCTCCTGATTGGCTGCTGGTTCGGGAACTGTGATTGGCTCGCTGACGGCTTTTGAATTGCCGTCAGAGCTGTTTATGAATTATCCTGGACTGCTGTTCCTGGCTGCCACCTGGGCCCCCATCTCTGAAAAGCAGTCAGCGCTAATTCTACCTGGCTGGTTGCACCAGCGCAGCTAGCTGAAAAGACCATGAAAAGCAGGTACTCCCTGTCCTTGCCATGTGCTCTCCCCCGTGTTCCAGCCGGCCTTCCCTGTCCACCCATTGTTTCAGCCAGCCTTCCCTGCCTTGCCCCTCCTCTGTTACAGTCTTCGCTGCCCTGTGCTTACCCCCAAGTCCAGCAAGCCTTTCTTGTCCCCCCTAGTCAGCGAGCATTCCCTGTACCCCCCCTAGTCAGCCAGTCTTCCCTGCCCTGTGCCTACCCCCTAGTTAAACCAGCCTGCCCTGTCCCCAGTCAGACAGCCTTCCCTGTCTGCCCCCTAGTTCAGCCATCCTTCCCTGTCTCCCCCATAATCAGCCAGCCTTCCCTGCCCTGTGCCTCCCCCCTAGTTTAGCCAGCCTTCCATGCCTCCTCTAGTCAGACAGCCTTCTCTGCCCAGCCCCCCCCCAGTCCAGTCAGCCTTCTCTGCCCTGTGACTCCCACACTAGTCCAGCCAGATTTCCCTGCCCCCCCTCATCAGTCTGCCTTCTATGCCCTGTGCCTCCCTCAATAGTCCAGACAGCCTTCCCTGCCCCCCCACCTCCGTCCAGCCAGCCTTCCCTGCCCTGTGTTCTACACTTACCCTTCTTCAAGTTTTTCTGTGGATCCAGCTTTTTCAGTGTAATATATATATATATATATATAAAAAAATGAGAAGAATTGGCACTCACCAGGTAGCTGACAAGAAAATTGGTTTTTAATTACCCATCTTGAGGGAGAAAGTGCATAGAGCCATAAAGTGCAATAGTCATAGTCTACGTTTCGGTCCTATGTAGGACCTTCTTCAGGACATCACAGCAGACATGTTTCAGCTTGAAAACCAAAGACAGACTAAATACCACCACCACTAGCTGACATATATACCCACTTCCATTAGGTGGAGCTCCACCCACGCAAAACACAATGTATGCTGGGACATAGTCACTGCATATTATAAACAACTAAACAAACATATCCCAGTCGACACTAAGATGATTTCCTTATTAGCAATGAGTCCCACCGCCCATAGAGCGTCGAGAACAACTTCCACATGGAATTAAACAACAGATATAAGAGAAAGAAAACGGCGCTATTACCGGAAGTTCCATGCGTTCCACAGCAGTGGGACGCATACCTACAACCGGAAATCGCGCACAAATCATTGTCGGGAGTTAGTCAGCGCTATAGTTACAAATAGCGCTGACATTCTCATGGGGCTGTCATTATAATAGTGTCAGAGTGCCCAAAATGGGATCAACGTCATCTGCACATTCAGCAGCAAAAGTTTATTGCTCTAATGCCTTCAATGGCACATAAGGACCCAAACAATAGAGGGCATGCAGCACAACATATCTCAATAACACCCCCTGCTGGTCTGGAGGATAATACAACTACACACCACAGGGAATAAATGTTCAAAAGTGGGTTCTCATTTAAAAAAATATTATTAGCAATGCGTTGGTGTAGGTATATATGTCAGCATAAAACCAAACATTGAAAAAAATATATATTACAAAAATAATAATCAACAATAAAAAGTCATGTATAAAGAAATGACCCTAAACAACATTAAATAAGGAAAAGGAAAAATAGGGACTCCCATAAATATATAGAAGCCCTCATTACAAAATACCATCATTACAAAACATCATATCAAAAAAACATTAAGTGGATTGGATTCATTAAGTCCCTTTGGAACTAGAGTGTCTAACTCAAAAATCCATCTTGCTTCACGTTTACGTAAGGCAACATCCCGGTCACCACCTCTTCTCAAAGCAGGGATATGATCTATCATCATGCATTTCATACTAGACACTGAGTGCCCAAGTTGTAGAAAATGTAGTGCCACAGGTTTATCTGTTCTCTGTGTCTCTATCGCCATTCTGATGGATGAGCGATGATTCGCCATCCGTTCTCTGAAGGGTCTCTTCGTCATCCCGACATAATACAACCCACATGGGCAAACTAGGATGTAAATAATAAAGTCCATAAGACAATGTAATTTGTGTTTTATTTTTATCCTTCTGCCATTGTGCGGATGAACGAAAGTAGCTCCAGTCAATAAAGACCGACAAGTTGTACAGTCTGGACATCTGAAACATCCCATCTTACGATTGTGCAGCCAAGTGTTCGTTTTTACTTCTGGTGTCATAGTTGGTCGCATTAAAAGATTACGAAGATTGGGACCACGTCGATAGGCACAAACCGGCGGCTTCTTGCCCAATGCTCCTAATTCACGATCTGACGTGATTATGGGCCAATGTTTACAAATAACTTTATTGGCATGATTAGAAGTTGCATCAAAGGTGCTTGTAAATAGCATCCTTGTCGGGTCCAATCTGGAATTTTCTGTCAGACCTGTCTGTGAGTGCCGTGTTCTTGCCTTAGATAAACATCTACGTAAAGTCATGTCTGAATAACCTCGTTCCAAAAATCGCTGGGTCATCCCCGCAATTTGTGTTTCTGCTTGGGAAACTGAGGAATTGTTCCTAAAGATACGTAAGTATTGAGAAATTGGTAGACTTTCTTTTAATTGACTTGGATGTTGACTCGTAGAGTAAAGTAAGGTATTGCGATCAGTGTCCTTCCTATAAAGGGTGGTGCCGAGAGTGTTGCCATCACGATATATCGTGACATCCAGAAAATTGATCTCACAATGATGTACTTGACTAGTAAATTTTATAGGGGAATCCAATTCATTCAACAAATTGACCATGTCCATAAATTGAGCCTCAGAGTCCAACCAAATCAAAAACAAATCATCAATGTAACGCTTGTAAAATAAAATTTTTGACCCAAATACAGGTAGGATATGCATCTGTTCAAATTGTGCCATATATAGGTTGGCATACGCCGGCGCCAAATTTGACCCCATGGCGGTGCCTTTACGTTGTATAAAATAACTATTACCATATTGAAAATAATTATTAGTCAGAACTAATTCAATAAGTTCCAGCATAAATTCAACTGGAGGACCATGATAATCATTGTTTGTGAGAGCTTGTTTAACAGCCTGTAGGCCGCCATCATGAGGGATCACAGTGTATAGCGAGGATACATCTAACGTAGCCAACAGTATATTGTCAGGAAGATATGTCAATGATTTAAGGCTAGTGAGAAAATCATTAGTATCCTTCACATAACTAGGCATCTTAACAACAATAGATTGCAAAAAAGAATCGACAAATTGAGCTAATGGTTGTAGAGTAGAATTGCGTGCCGATATTATCGGTCTCCCTGGGGGATCAACCAATTGTTTATGTATTTTAGGTAACGTGTACAATATCGGACACACTGGATATTCCACTCTTAACCACCCAGCAACCTTTTCATCAATCCAACCATGCTGGCATGCCAACTCAATGGCAGAGTCGACTTTACGTTTCACTTTAATCATAGGACTAGTATCAACCTTGGTGTAAGTGTTTATATCAGATAACTGTCGTTTAATCTCTCTGTCATAGGCATGCCAATCCTGCACCACTGTAGCTCCGCCTTTATCAGCTTGTCTAATCACAATTTGATCATTTTGTATTAGAGATTTAAGGGCAATTCTTTGAGCTCTAGACAGATTATCATATCTCGGCTTGGAGTTGACCATCCTCATATCATAATCCAAAAGCCGTAAGAAGGTTTTAATGCTTGCGTTGTTACTTTGGGGATCAAAGATACTAGGTGATCTAAACGATGAATCTGGTATAGAATTGTTGGAGTTACCAAAAAATTCTCTAAGTCTCATCTTCCTACCAAGTTTATAATGGTCGACAGACCAACCAAAACTATTATGTAAACTGGTAGGAACAAATGATAAACCACGAGATAAAACTTCCAACTCTGCTGTAGATAATTCATAGCTAGATAAATTGAATACGTTATTTAGTAGCGTCTGCCCCTGCCTCTCCTTCTTCTTGTACCCCCCTCTCCTCGTAGGGTATCTGGACCTCTTCCTCTGACCTGATCCACATTGGATCTGGTCACTCTGCCTAAAAAAGTGCCACTGGGAGGTCTAGAGACAATAGAGCCCATCACACTTGAATCAGTGTGTTCACTCTCCGAGAGAGATTGGGATGAGGAAGAATCAATATGTTTAGATGTATATGTATGGGCTCTGGGTAGTCGTCTTGATCTTTTGGGACCTGAATCACCTTTCAACCACTTATACACCTGGTGGTTGTTATAGTCATAATTGACCGTTATAAGTTTTTTACGTTTGAAAGTGATTAAATCCTGCTGGAACCTGTCAATTTGTTCCTTGAGCTTATCACACCAATTAGCCGTTTTATCTGTTGTAAGAAGAGTCAGAGAGCTTTCATCAAATATGGCAATCTCCTGTCGGATTTTGGTAAGTTCTACCCCCACCTCTTCAATTACTAACAACATAAGATCTAATGAACATTTGTTCAACACACCACACCATTTGGTGCAGAATGTAAGGTTATTACGACCAATGGTGGGTACATTGTTCACTCTAAACCCTCTAGGGATCCTCTTATTTCTATAATAATCCGACAGGAATTGCCCATGTAACTTAAGCTCAATTTCTCGTTTCTTTAGTCTTAAACCTTTATAGAATAAATCTTTAGGAGTTTCATCAGGAAGTTGTGTAAACTCCAAATGGTCAAAGAGAACTTTGTCCGCATCATCATCAGTTAGAGAAATGACATTATTCTCAATGGCACTAAACATAGCTTCATCAATTTCATATACCTGTTCAGACGCCATAATAGAAAATAATAAATAACAAATGACAGGGCTGGACAGAGAGGCTCAACAAATGGACAACAATGTCACCATAAATAAAAAGTGACATACAAAAACACCTATTCATTAAAAAATATTTTAATGAATGGGATGTTTCAGATGTCCAGACTGTACAACTTGTCGGTCTTTATTGACTGGAGCTACTTTCGTTCATCCGCACAATGGCAGAAGGATAAAAATAAAACACAAATTACATTGTCTTATGGACTTTATTATTTACATCCTAGTTTGCCCATGTGGGTTGTATTATGTCGGGATGACGAAGAGACCCTTCAGAGAACGGATGGCGAATCATCGCTCATCCATCAGAATGGCGATAGAGACACAGAGAACAGATAAACCTGTGGCACTACATTTTCTACAACTTGGGCACTCAGTGTCTAGTATGAAATGCATGATGATAGATCATATCCCTGCTTTGAGAAGAGGTGGTGACCGGGATGTTGCCTTACGTAAACGTGAAGCAAGATGGATTTTTGAGTTAGACACTCTAGTTCCAAAGGGACTTAATGAATCCAATCCACTTAATGTTTTTTTGAAATGATGTTTTGTAATGATGGTATTTTGTAATGAGGGCTTCTATATATTTATGGGAGTCCCTATTTTTCCTTTTCCTTATTTAATGTTGTTTAGGGTCATTTCTTTATACATGACTTTTTATTGTTGATTATTATTTTTGTAATATATATTTTTTTCAATGTTTGGTTTTATGCTGACATATATACCTACACCAACGCATTGCTAATAATATTTTTTTAAATGAGAACCCACTTTTGAACATTTATTCCCTGTGGTGTGTAGTTGTATTATCCTCCAGACCAGCAGGGGGTGTTATTGAGATATGTTGTGCTGCATGCCCTCTATTGTTTGGGTCCTTATGTGCCATTGAAGGCATTAGAGCAATAAACTTTTGCTGCTGAATGTGCAGATGACGTTGATCCCATTTTGGGCACTCTGACACTATTATAATGACAGCCCCATGAGAATGTCAGCGCTATTTGTAACTATAGCGCTGACTAACTCCCGACAATGATTTGTGCGCGATTTCCGGTTGTAGGTATGCGTCCCACTGCTGTGGAACGCATGGAACTTCCGGTAATAGCGCCGTTTTCTTTCTCTTATATCTGTTGTTTAATTCCATGTGGAAGTTGTTCTCGACGCTCTATGGGCGGTGGGACTCATTGCTAATAAGGAAATCATCTTAGTGTCGACTGGGATATGTTTGTTTAGTTGTTTATAATATGCAGTGACTATGTCCCAGCATACATTGTGTTTTGCGTGGGTGGAGCTCCACCTAATGGAAGTGGGTATATATGTCAGCTAGTGGTGGTGGTATTTAGTCTGTCTTTGGTTTTCAAGCTGAAACATGTCTGCTGTGATGTCCTGAAGAAGGTCCTACATAGGACCGAAACGTAGACTATGACTATTGCACTTTATGGCTCTATGCACTTTCTCCCTCAAGATGGGTAATTAAAAACCAATTTTCTTGTCAGCTACCTGGTGAGTGCCAATTCTTCTCATTTTTTTATATTTCATGGGCTGTTTTGTCCTTAATTGAGCACCCCCAAGTTGATTCTGGTGCTGCAAGTGCGGACACTCTGTATGGTTATATATATATATATATATATATACATACTTGAATTTCCCATTCAATGGAAGGAGGCACTCGCCATGTGAAAGATAAAGATAATATTTATTCATAACCGATTTTCACACTTGTTAGGATGCATCTGTATTTGGGTCAACGTTTCGGTCCCCAACAGGACCTTTGTCAAGACCACATCCAAACGATCAAACATATACATGATAAAAAACTCTGTCAAAAAAAGAAAAAAGAACATGTTGGCCTGTCTAACAGGCTCCACCAAAAATTGATATATAACAATATATCACCCAGCATGATATATGTGACTTACAAGGAAATATGTGCAAATCTATCTACATGCACTAGGTGATGTGTATGATATCCACATACACTGGGAATATAAAGACAGATTAAATAAAGTTGTTTATTAAGAATGAGCATATAGCCCATATACCAGTGTTCACGTATATGTGTAAGACCAAAGTATTAAGGAACATACATTTAAAGTGAAATGAGAGACACCCCACAGCACACACTGAGCACCGGATACCTATCAACCTAGGACATATAGACATGTGAAACAATACCTCATGGGTTAATGACATGATCATGAAGCCATTATATGGAGCAAGGTTTAATCGAAGTTTACAGCCTGTAAAACATGAGGACATCGTGACCTAACAGGTCAGCAAAATTCACTGCACTTTTCCGCGGGTGTATTCTTACCTCAGGCATCTAGGCTGGTGGATGGATCATGTGGAGCATCAGTGTATCGCGCTAGGGGTGAATCGGTCAGCAGCTTAGTGCTGATGTCCCGAACCCGGCTAAAAAAGCAGCGAGACCGGAAGTGCGCGATCATAGAGTGACGCACTTCCGTGTGTCAGCATGACCCACATGCTGTAATATGGTGGCCCAAACAGGTCGTGAATATAACTAATAGATGGCCGCACTGCCGCGGATCATATAAATAAGATCAATGATTTTACAGTGTGACCGGAGATATGGGATATCACACCAAGGGAGCCTGATAATATCGTGCCAGTATGCCTGTACACTGCAACATTAATCAATGAACTACATGTATACACCTATGACATACATAAATATTTAAACAAATACTTAAATGAATCCTTGTAGTATAAGATAATTAGATACCACAATGCTATTCAAATGTAAACCATGTTAAAATCTATGGCCAAACAAATTCATATAAATCCTATAAACGTTTGATTACAACATATGACAAGCCATTAAATAAACATATAGATGACACAAAAGCCCACATTATGGGGCATATTCAATAGGCTGCGAGAAAAGCCAAAAGCCTGCACCTGCGAGGTATTTCCTGCAGGTGCGGGTTTTTGCTATTCTAGTAGGTGCGTGTTTTTTTTAAAAACACGCGCTGGGAGGTTTTTTTTTGCGCACCTCCTGAGCAAGCGTGATTTTTCCAGAAATCAATGTTCTTAGGAAAAATCACGTGTACTTGCTCTGACAACCCCCCCCCCTCCCCAAAGGACTAATTAAGCAATTGGAAGTATCCAATTAGCTTAATTAGTCCTTAATTACTCACGTTCCGAAGCGCTGTCTTCTCATCTTCTTCTGCATCCAGCGTCGGGAGCCGGCTCTTCTGCAGCAGCGGTGAGTATGTCAGTGTGTGTGCTGTATGTAAGTGTGTATGAGTGACTGTGTGGTGTGTGTGTGTGTGTGTATGAGTGCATGAGTGTGTGTGTGACCCCCCGTGCAGTGTGTGTGCCCCCCCGGAATGGGCGCTGGGAGAACTACATCCAGTAAGAAGAGAGAGGGGAGGCCGCCGGGAGCCGCGGAGACCCGGACAGGTAAGTGATATTTTATTTTTATTTTTAAATTTACGCGGCGCGTGGTTTTCAGTGATGAAAACCCCGCGCCCACTGTTTTTTCAATTGAATCCCGCGGGTATCGGGAGCGCGCATACCCGCAGGATTCCAAATTGGCCGCGAGGGGCGCAAGGTTTTTTCCTCGCAAAACCTCGTGGCCAATTGAATATACCCCTATATATTATAGTGTGAATATTATTTATATGCACTTTAACAGGTATGGTGATTCTTAGTATAACAGACCAGTATTGGACCAGGGCATAATATTGAAACCCATTACCAAGACAGACAACATATATGCAATTAAAGAAATACATTCAATGGATTACATTCATTCAGTCCTTTGGGCATCACTGTGTCCAGTTCGTAAATCCAAAAGCTTTCACATCTTTTTAATGTGACGAGCCTATCCCTGCCCTGTTTGGGTGGTATCCAATCAATGAGTTTGCATCTTAATGAAGCTGCTTGATGTCCCTTTTCAATAAAATGCCTGGCCACTGACTTATCACTAGAGCCAATTTGGAGGGCTGCTCGAATAGATGCTCTATGATTGGCCATTCGGTCTCTGAACCTCCTGGCTGTCAGTCCTACATATTATAGACCACAAGGACATATTAAAATATATATTAAGTGATCTAAAGCACAATGGAATCTGTATTTAATTTTTATTTTTCGACCAGAGTGCGGATGCGGGAACGTTGGTCCCACAACCATGGCGGCACAGGATACACAATTGCCACATGAGTAGCTCCCAGGTCTTTTCAACATGATGTCTGATATCTCACTTTGTTTACCCGGATACAAGGTGGGTCGCATTGGCA
>JAUIMM010000608.1:5465000-5550000 GCA_031769625.1 Taudactylus pleione
CTGGGAGTAGCAGCCATCTTGAGCACCTCCCCCACTTGCTTGTTTTACTGAAGATCACCTGCATAACTGCTTGAGGGGTCTGCAGCCTTCACCACTCTTTACTTCTGGATATTATAACTACTACTGTACATTATATTGCTGGTGACACTGATTTCTTCCAAAGTGCTGTGCTCAATCTTATAGTGTTTGTACTGTAGATACAGAGGACATTGGGCCTGATTCAGATCCGGATGCTAAACCGCGGACGCTCGCTATTATCAATTGTCGCCTGTCTGCGCATGCGTATGCATCGCAATGTGCGTGCGTGAACCAGTCACTGCGATCGGGAATCGTGCGCTCGTTGTACACAGACTGAATGCTACTTTAAGTGACAGACAGTGCCGTTTGTGGGTGGTAACAAGGGAAGGTGCTTATGGACGGGGGAGTGGTGATGTGAACGCAGGTGTGTCTAGGCTACAAAATGGAGTTTAATGGGCGTCCATAATTAGCATGGGGGAGTCATTGTACACGTCACTTGGTTGTATTTCAGCCTGCAGTGATCGCAGTGCTTTCAGTGGAGTAGGGTTTACCTCAAGGGCTGCGTGCAGCTCCAATGGTTCTCGATGTTACCATTTAATCATACACTTTCTGGAGATGACGTGCTAAGAAGGAAAAGTGGGCGTCATTACACCAGCGGGCGCTCACTCTGCCGTTGCTCTCTAAAACATAAAGGCCGTCCTTAAGCGAGACAGTGTGATTGCGGAATTTGCATTCCCGGCCCGACGGCTGCGAGAGAGTGCAGCTTAGCTTCTGGGGCTGGCCCTTTGTTTTTTCTATTCTACCCTTGCACATATATCACTGGGGACAGTCATATATACTTAACAATGGTGAGATATCACCATCTTGCTGCTGCAGCTAAGCTAGAGAAATTTTCTACAACGCCAAGTACCCAACCCGCACCCACGTCCGCGGCAGCTGGACAGGGTGACAGTTCTCCCCCTGTATCTCTTTCAGAATCCTCAGCATCAGCCGAATCTTCTGAGACTGCAATCCAGCATGTTCTTGAAGCAGTAATAGCTTGTGAGAGTAGGCTCTCGGAAAAATTTGGCAAAGTGAAATCGGACCTCTCCATTATACACCATAAACTACAATGTGTTTGAGAGAGAGTGGGAGAAGTGGAAACGCATACGTCCACTCTGGAGGATAAAATAACGTAATTAAACTTTCTATCGTCAGATGATAGATGTGACCCATAAACTTAAACTAAACTTAACTAAAATAAACACACTTGACCAAGTTATGCCGTTTAAAAAATAAGTGGTCAGCTTTATTTTTTAGTTACAATAGTAGATATGGTGGCAGAAGAAAGAACGGCAAACAACCAGCGTCCACTTGTCTTAGGCCAAAAGGATATCACAACTTACAAGGGCCAACTATCCCAGACAAGGGCAAATGTGAACTTAAAACTTGCAAGGGCCAACTATGCCTTTCAAAGCAAGTGATGCGGCCTCCGACACCCATGCCAATGCACCATTCAGCCTACTCGGTCGAGAGGTGCCGCTGACCCCAATAGGGTGAAATCAGCCTAACCAGTGCATTGAAGGGGTGCACACCGCCCATACTGCCGCAAGATGGATGCTTCAATATTGCCGGTCTTTCCCTGCTATGAAATAAAGCCGACACAAGACACAGTAGGGGAGGGTGGGTTGTTGATCAAATTCAAAGAGGCAGAGTTACAACCACACCCTCTCACATAACACACCCCCTAACCTCTCATCCTATCACTGCTGCCGACCCTGTCAAACACAAACACCCTTAACGTTATTAACCCCTCTATCCCTGACTAGAAGTTTATGTGCCCTCAGTTCTAGCCCAAACCTCTGTTATATTAGGTGTTTGCGTTAATTCCATCGATTCACAGCTGCTCTCTATACAGAGGAAAATGTCTGACATGGAAGGGCGTCTTAGGTGCAATAACATCAGATTTGTTGGGTTACCAGAGAAGGAAGAAGGTACCAACCCTGTGGCCATCAGACGCATTTGGGGCTGATTCCTTTTCATCATTCTTCACTGTAGAAAGAGCTCATCGTGTGCCTTCCAGAGCTCTACCTCCTGGTGCCCCGCCGTGCACTTTTATAGCGAAATTTCTTCACTACCGTGACCGTGAATCTGTCCTTAGACTGGCTCGCACTAAGGGTCCATTACAGTGGAACGGGACTCAGATATCGGTGGTCCCCGACTTTGCTATGGAGATCCAGAAGGACAGAGCCCAATTTCTCCCAATTAAAAAGCGTCTCCGTGAGCTGAACATTTCTTACGCCATGCTATATCCTTCTGAGCTCTGAGTTGTTGCTGATGGAGAAACCAAATTCTTCACGAATCTGAGAGAGGCGGCACTCTGGTTGGATCGTCGCAGGCCGGCCAGGCATGCTCTGGTCAATGATTGATGCTTTAATTCCCACCTCTGTTTTCAACTCTGCTAAATAAGTGATAATTGCAATGTTTATGCCCTTATTTTGTTCATATGATGTGGTATGTGTATTGCTGCTCCTGCTGCATTACTGGTTTAGGTATCTATTTATATGTGAGTCATTATATGCTGTTATGTTATATCTGCCATATTTTATTGGAATACTATGCACGCATAGGGTTGCTGCTCTTTGTTTGTGATATGCTGAAAGTTTCTTTATATTGTAGGAGTACTGTATGACATATTTTTGAGTGTTTATTACATATTTTTAAAGTGTTCCAGATTACGGGCTTTTGGTCCGTACCCGGAGGTTCACACGGTTCCTTTCTGGGGAATGTTATTTTGTTTTGTTTTTTTTCTGTTTTTGAAATGGTATGGCTCTATTTATATTTTGTTATGATGTGGATTCTTCTGGCTGCTACGATGTCTGCAATATGATATTAAGTGATGGCACTAAGTAATATTAATGTCCTCTCTTGGAACGTGAGGGGATTGAATGATCGTTGGTGCTTCGACAGGTCAAACAGTATGCATCTGATATAATTTGTCTTGTGGAAACTCATCTGGTTGGTGGGAAATTACTCTCCTTGAAAAAGCCTTGGGTTGGTTGGGCCTATCACTCGACGCATACTTCGGCGCCTAGGGGTGTGTCCATATTGGTGCATAAGACTGTTCCATTTGCCTTAAATCAGGTGCAATATGATACTTGGGGTAGATATGTGTTTGTAAAATGTAGGATCAATTCAATATCTTTATTGTTATTGGCGGTGTATATTTCTCCCCCTATTCTCATGATGTTCTCAAAAAGGTGGCTGAGTTCCTGGCTTTATCACCTGGGTTGCCTACTGTATGTGTTGGAGATTTCAATAAAGTCCTGGACCCAATATTAGATAGGCATAGAGTGTTCACTGATGGTGTGCATGTGAGGGGTTTAGGCTTTCCGGGTATGATCCATGGGCTGGGCCTGGTGAATGCTTGGAGGGCAAGATATCCTTCTGTGAAACAGTTTTCCTACTTTTCATATACTCACCTATCGTTTTCTAGGATTAACCTGGCGTTGCTCATGCGCGACCTACTCCCGAGAGTTCATAAGGTTCAGTATGAAACTAGGGGTATTTACGATCATTACCCACTGATGGTTAGTTGAACTTAAAAGGAACAACGGGGCCAACCTTTTCGGAAGCTCAATCAGTTCTGGCTGACGCGTATGAGCACAGGTGCAGAGCTAGAAGCAGCTATGAATGAATTGTTTTAGTTAAATAGTGGCACCACCTCTATTTCTATCCTATGGGATACCTTTAAATCTTTCCTTAGAGGAACTCTAATTCAGAGAGTAGCTGGCCTGAAATCTTTTCATAAAAAGAGTTGGCGCTGGAAGCGTCTTGCAGATCCTTAGAAATAGCTTATATCTCTGACAATTCAGATGCAAATAGAGAGGCTTGGTTAGCTGCTCAGAAGGCATGGAAAGACTGTTCAATGGATAAGACACAATATAAATTATTATTTAATTCACATTTTCATTATGCTTATGGTGATAGACCTGGATCTTATTTGGCCCATCTGGCCCGAGCTAAGTGTTCATCAAATCTGGTGCTGGAAATAGTTGGCTCTGATAATGTCACTCTTGTGCAGACTCTGGATATAGCAGCAGAGTTTGTAAGATATTACCAACAACTATATAGTTCTAGATCAGTTTGTACTCAACAGGAACTGCGTACCTTTTTGCAAAATAGATCTCTCCCAACACTTTCCCTAGAGGCAAGAGAGTTTCTTGACTCCCCTATAACTCTTGACGAGATTGAATTGGCTCTAAAAATGTTTCCCAATGGCAAGGCTCCGGGGGTTGATGGGATTCCTTTGGAGTTAAATAAAAGCATAAAAACTTTTATGGGCCCCGGCTGCTTGAGCTGTTTAACAAAATTCATGACAGTAACACCCTTCCGAGTTCCATGTTTGAGGCTCTAATAGTTGTTTTACAAAAACCATGTAAAAAGATCCTACATGGACTGAATCTTATTGCCCCATATCTTTTCTCCCACGGACGTTAAAATACTTGCAAAAGTCCTGGCATCTAGAATTAATCAGCATATAACCCAGTTGAATCACTCTGATCAGACTGGCTTCATGCCGGGTAAGTCCACCTTGATTAATCTCCGTCGTTTGTTTACTCGTTTGCTTGTCTCCCATGAGGATGCTCAGACCTCTCTTATTGTATCGCTAGATGCCGCAAAGGCGTTTGATTCTGTGGAATAAGCGTTCTTATGGGAGACTATGGACTGCTTTGTCATTGGTCCAAGCTTTGTCAAGTGGGTCAAATTATTATATTCAACTCCGGTGGCAAGGGTATCTGTGAATGGCTTTATCTCCTCATCTTTCCCATTATTTAGAGGAACCCAGCAGGGCTGCCCACTCTCGCCTATTCTTTTTGCTATAGCCATAGAACCTCTAGTGTGTCTTATTAGATCTAGTCCTGATATTTTTGGATTCCGGCTGGGTTCTCGAATTGATAAACTTACACTATATGCTGACAACATATTACTGTTTATTACAAACTATGACATCTCTATGCCTAAGGTCCTGGATATTATTAACTTATATGGCCAGTATTCTAGATTACTGATCAATTTTGGATAAATCGTGTATTCTTCCCATCAGGGGGGCCTGCACTATTAGTCCCCTAGTGGCTTTTCCGTTGAAATGGGTGGATTCGTTTAAATATTTGGGAGTTTGGATATCTAATGCTCCCCAACATTATGAAGTGCAGAATATTACTCTACAGGTAAACTATCTCAGATCTCTTATTGCTATATGGGGTAAATTACCCTTGTCCTTATCGGTCAGAATTAATCTTGTCAAAATGGTTTTGCAGCCCAAGCTTTTGTACGTGCTTCAGCACTCCCCGATACATATTCCTTAGAAGTTATTTAAACAGATAGATGGACTACTTTCTTCATTGCTCTGGGTTAATAAAAGGGTTAGAATCAAGTTGGACACTGTCGAAGCCGGATAATTGGCTGAGACAGGATCGGTTTAAAATTAAATCTGAGCAATGCCATTTTGCGAATGGCAATGAGACGCCATTTTGCGACTGGTCGCCCAGCGCCATTTTAGTGAATCTCGCCCATTATAAGTACATATGGCGATGCTATTATTTAGCGTCGTGCGATTCCCAGGCAATAGAAAGAAGTTAAAAGTCCTCACCATATAAATACAGACAGTCACCAAAACATATAAAATGATTAACCCTGCAAAACACGTACCATGGTGTACTCCACAAACACGTAGTCGCACAGCGTTAACTAGAGTCTTTTCTTAATTCCCCAATACTTATACACTGCATACTTACATAAAAGGTTCCCTAGCATTAAAGTGTAATATTCAAGGTTCATTCAGTAATTATTAATGTTGTGAAATAAAGGTTATTTGATATCTAAGGTTTAGTACATAGTAAGCAGACCGTGTTTGGTGTTGTACTGATCCACTGTGTCTCAACAGATTTCCGGTATCATTTATTTATTTATTTATTAACAGTTTCTTATATAGCGCAGCAAATTCCGTTGCGCTTTACAATTTGAATCAAGATTAACATTATACTGGGTTGTAAAAGACATACATACATGACATACATAAGGGTAAGAGGGCCCTGCTCACAAGCTTACAATCTATAGGGAAATAGGTGTTGATACACAAGGAGAGGTGCTATTGCAAATAGGTCCAGCCCAATTGCAGATATTCTTGGTGGGCTGTATAATCCAATCACACTGGAAAGTTGGCCTAGGGTTAGGAGGATGTTCAATTGAAGAAAGAGAAGATGTGATAAGTGTTTACTATAAGAAGAGAGTTAGATAGGGAGCTATAAAAGGTTAGGTGGGCGGTCCTGGAATCTGATAAGCTTGTCTAAAGAGGTGAGTTTTCAGAGAACGCTTGAATGTTTGGAAACTAGTGGAAAGTCTTATTGTGCATGGGAGGGCATTCCACAGGGTGGGTGCAGCCCGAAAAAAGTCCTGTAACCGTGCATGGGAACAAGTAATGCGCGGGGATGAGAGACGCAGATCTTGTGCAGAACGGAGATGTCGGGTTGGAAGATATTTTGAGATAAGTGAAGAGATGTATGTTGGTGTGGTTTGGTTAATAGCTTTATGTGTGAGTGCAAGTATTTTAAATTGAATACGGTAGAAGACTGGCAGCCAATGGAGGGACTGACAGAGTGGATCAGCAGACACTGAACGTTTGGTGAGAAAGATCAACCTCGCAGCTGCATTCAAAATGGATTGTAGTGGGGAGAGCCTGTTTTTGGGAAGACCAATAAGGAGACTATTGCAATAGTCAATGCGGGAAATTATGAGTGCGTGTATAAGAGTTTTTGCAGTGTCTTGAGTAAGATATGATCGAATTTTGGCTATGTTTCTTAGATGCATGTAACAGGATTTAGAGACAGATTGAATGTGGGGAACAAAAGACAGTTCAGAGTCAAGGATGACACCTAGGCAGCGAGCTTGTGAGGTGGGGTAGATTGTCGAGTTGTCAACAGTAATAGAGATATCAGGTTGGTAACCGCTATTGGCTGGTGGAAATATAATTAATTCTGTTTTGGATATATTAAGTTTGAGGTGGCGAGATGACATCCAAGATGAAATGGCAGAGAGACATTCAGTGACACGGACCAGCACAGATGGTGACAAATCTGGGGAGGATAGGTAAATTTGAGTATCGTCCGCGTACAGATGATACTGAAAACCAAAAGAGCTGATTAGTTTGCCAAGAGAGGTGGTATATATTGAGAAAAGCAGAGGACCTAATACTGAACCTTGTGGTACTCCAACTGATAGAGGTAGCGAAGTGGAGTTAGAATCAGAAAAGCGAACAGTGAAAGAGCGATTAGATAGGTAAGATGAGAACCAAGAAAGGGCTGTGTCTTGAAGACCTATGGATTGTAGTGTTTGTATGAGAAGAGAGTGGTCAACAGTGTCAAAGGCAGCTGAGAGATCTAGAAAAATTAGAAGTGAATAATGGCCTTTAGCCTTGGCAGTGACCAGATCATTTACTACCTTAGCCAGTGCTGTCTCAGTGGAGTGTTGGGAACGAAAGCCTGACTGAAGTGGATCCAATAAGTTGTGGGTGTTAAGAAAGTGTGTGAGGCGAGTGTAGGCAAGTCTCTCCAGTAGCTTGGAGGGGCAAGGTAGCTGGGAGATAGGACGGTAATTTGAGAGAGAGTTAGGGTCAGAATTTTGTTTTTTCAAAATGGGAGTGATCACTGCATGCTTGAACAGTGATGGAAAGATACCAGTAGAGAAAGAGAGATTACAGATTTTAGTTAAGTGTGGAATGAGCACAGGAGACAGAGCTTTACTGATTTGTGAGGGTGTAGGATCAAGAGGAGAGGTAGTAGAGTAGGAGGATGAGAAGAGTGTAGCTACTTCATCTTCATTAGTGGGGTCAAATGATGAGAACGTGCCATTGGGTTCAGGTAGGGAATTGAACAAGACCCTGGCTGAGGAAGTGCATACCATTTCATTTCGGATATTATCAATCTTGTTTTTGAAATAGGAAGCAAGATCTTGTGCACTGATAGTAGCAGGTGGGTTGGGTGATGGAGGGTTAAGAAGTGATTTAAATGTATTAAAAAGTCGCTTGGGGTTAGAGGCTTGGTCAGAGATAACAGATTGGAAATATATCTGTTTGGCATTATCCAGTGCATTACGATAAGAGTGGTAGATTGTCTTATACGTGAGGAAGTCACTTGGAGTATGAGACTTTCGCCACTGACGTTCTACTTTACGTGAGAGTTTTTGTAGGTGTCTTGTGAATTTGGAATGCCACGGCTGACGTCTAAGTCTACGCAGAATGTGATGGGTAGCTGGAGCTACTTCATCAAGGGCTAGTTCTAGGGTCTGGTTCAGGTGTGATACAGCAGTCTCAGGAGAAGTGAAAGTAGAAATAGGTAAGAGTGATTGTTGCAGAGAGGTGGATAGTTGTTCAAAATTAATAGTATTAATATCTCTGCGGGTTTGAGGAGGTTTGGTTGATTTGCTTGGCATTGAGGCTGATGTAATGGAGGAGAGTGTGCAGGTGATAAGGTTATGATCTGAGAGAGGGAAAGGAGAATTAGTGAAATCAGAGACTGAGCATAGTCTGGTAAATACAAGATCAAGGCAGTGGCCATCTTGATGAGTAGAGGAGTCAGTCCATTGGGAGAGGCCAAGAGAGGATGTTAAGGAGAGAAGTTTGGAGGCATGAGGGGATTGTGGACTGTCAATGGGGATATTGAAATCACCCATGATGATGGTGGAGATGTCAGAGGATAGGAAGTGAGGGAGCCAGGCAGAAAAATGTTCCAGAAATTGATTGGGTGGTCCAGGTGGACGATAGATAGCAGCAATGCGCAGAGAGAAAGGAGTGAAAGTCCTAATAGAATGTACTTCAAATGATGTAAATGTAAGGGATAGTACCTGTGGAATAACTGTGTATGTAAAAGATTGGGACAGTAGTATTCCTACTCCACCTCCTTTACTATTACCAGGCCTGGAGGTATGTGTGAAGTGTAGACCACCATGTGAGAGTGCTGCAGGGGAGGCATTGGTGAGAAGATTGCAACATGCGTCTGCAAACTATGGACTATAGAGAGTTAAAACATTAAAATGTACTCTGTAATATTATCAGCTTAGATTAGCATGCAGCGGGAGAAAGGACATAAAGGGCTGTTGGAGGCTGGTTTGTGTCCATTTGAATTGACCTATGAACTATACTGTAACAGTAGAACCAGGAAGAAGAACCAATGGAATCATGCCAAACTTTTCTATTGCATTGTCTATCTCTCTAAGGGTATATATGTGGGCTCTCTAAACTTCTTGCTGTGCTGTTGACGGAGGTTTCTATACTGATGCCGGTATCTGGGTCCGTATATAACAACTGTACCTTGGGTCTGTATGATTTATTTGCGCTAATTGTCTGTAGATCACAGCGTGTAACCATCTGTTTTTATATTGAATAATAACTTTTTGTGCTTTGGAACCACACTCAAAGTCTGAAAGCATTTATTTCTTGTGCGACTCATAACGCTAAATAGCGACAATTATTAGAAGGTATAGGCAGGATATTAGAAGGTATAGGCAGGATTTTAGAAGGTATAGACAGGCAGGAATCGATAACACTCTCACTAGGTCTCGAGATTCAGGAGGTATGGTGCTTCCCCTCTTCAAATTTTATTACTATGCTGCACAATTAGCGCATCTATGGGAATGGGTCAATGATAATGCACCTGATTCATTACCTGCTCTCTTGTTGTTACAATCTTCATCATGGCTCTCGCCTTGTCAATTACTGTTAAGTAATAATTTACAGGTAGTTAATGTCCCACTGGTTAGACAGGTCATTCTTATTTGGAGGCAGGTCTTGCGTATAATGCAAGCAGAGGGCCTAGACCCAGATACTCCCCTTTCTCATGCTTGCGGACTTAAGGAACTTCCTTTGCTGCAAGTTAGAGAGGTTTGGGGTAGGTGGGGGGTGATGTCGTTCGGACAATTGTATCATACAAGGATTTTGAAGTCCCTCAAGCAGCTCCAGCACGAGTTCGACATACCCAAAACATATTTCTTTTCGCTATCTCCAACTTAGACACGTTATTGGTGCCCAATTCGCTGATGCCTCTCTGGTTATATCAGAGTCCCCTGTTAAAAGTTTACTACAATCTGCTGGTTCTAGACATTTGATTTCAGGGATTTATTATAACTTGCTGAATATGCATCATAATACTGATTTGTTATCTATTGAGTTGAAATGGGAAGCTGGTATACAGTAGGGGTTATTGCTGAAGATGTATGGAAAGAAGCCTTAGCTAGTCCCAAATTAGCCACCACAGCAGTCAGATACCAGCAGATTCAATTATTTTTAGTCCATAGGGTATATATGACACCTGAATGGTTGCTAAAAATAGGGGGAAGGATGGTTTTGAACTGTCCTAAATGCAATTCGTCTGAAGGAACCTTCTGGCATTTATTATGGACTTGCCCTTTAGTCAAATCCTTTTGGAAAGATGTATTCCATATCATTGTTTCTACGGGCATACCTCAGGATATATTTACCCCTCTAACATGTATACTGGCTGTAATGGATGATGAAGTAGTAGACAGATGTACCAAACATTACATAATTAATCTCTGCATGCTTGCCAAAGTATGTATAGCACGACTGTGGAAGGCGACAACTGGCCCAGACTTAGCGATGTGGATTTCACTGGTTAATGCAGTCACTGCTCGTAAGAAATATGTATATGTGGCTAGAAAATCAGAGAAAAAATATCTTGACATCTGGGCACGGTGGCTAGACTCAACTCACTATCGGCAAGGGAGAGGGGTCTCTGATCCTACTATATATACTATTGATGGAGTTGGACAGATTGTTTTATGCTTTTATACTGGAAATATTATTTATTATTTTTCCAGATATCTGTCCCTTTATGGTAATATATATATATATATATATATATATATATATATATATATGCCACACTTTCTTCTTTGTCTTTTTTTTTTATATTTTCTGATTTATATTATTGCAAGAGTTAAGAACGAGTCAACGCATTTGTTGATATTTTTATTTAAAAAAATTTATTTGCATACCATTATGTTTATTAACAAATTGTATGTTTTTTTTGTTTTGTTTCTGTATTGTTTTAATTTTGTATCCTGAAAATGTAATAAAAAATTATCAGATTTAAAAAAAGAAATGGGGAAATCAGCCTGACACCCCCCAAAAGATGCACTAACATTGGGGATCAGTATAGATGTACCCGATTTCCCCCCCTGAAGCTATTTGGGGTACTTAAGTGCTTTCAATTGCTTCTATATAGCGTCTTTGCTCAAGTGGTGAAGAATAGCATTAAGCAGTTTAAAAAAAAAAATAAGTAGTCCTGTCAAATTTGGGGTACTTGAAAATGGGTGCAAGCATGGTTTCAAAATGCTAAAGTGAAGTTTTAAGTGCCGCCAAAAACGCACATTCAGCAAGCACCAGCAATCAAAAAAACATCTCCCCCATACTTGCAGGCCCACCTAAAGTCTATTTCGCTACTTTTTATGTCTATACCCCCACTTTGTACTTTTTCGCCACATTTTCAAAGTTATTTTTTTGGGTGTTCCTCATTTTTATTAGTTTTTTTTATGCAGTTATCCTTTGGGGGCTGTCCGAAGGGTGCAGAGTGGTTTCCGCAGTTTTGCACCCCAAAACCACAATTCTGCACTTTTTACCGCCTACTATTCATAGGCAAAACTTTTTTGCCTATTACATTGCATTGACTTTCCGCGGATGGAATTGAATACGGACATAAGTTTCCGACAGGCGAAAAGTCGCAATCGGCGATACTGCGAAAAAGTATTGCCGATTGCGACTTTTTGCCTGTCGGAAACTTATGTCAGTATTTAATTCCATCCGCGGAAAGTCAATGCAATGTAATAGGCAAGAAAGGCAGATTCAGACTTTTTGCCGGCAATTGAATACGGGACTAAATATGTTGACACATGTCTACATAAACAATTTGCTAAGCTCGCCTAGGATTTGAGAGATTCCAACCTGATCCTTAAAGAACTAAAGGATTTCATATGGGAAGATGGTTATTTTTTTTGCATTACAGACGTAGCTGCCCTATATACATCTATCCAACACCACCGGGATCTTAAAGCTACCAACTTCTACCTCCATCAAGAAAACCAACTACAACAATTTAATTTATTTTAAACAGTATCCTTTTTAAAGCATAATTATTAATTAGTCAATAATGTTTTTATTTACAAACCCAGGGCACGGCCATGGGTGCACAGTCTGCAAACCTTTTTATGGGCCATTGGGAGGACAACCTTATATAGCATAACAACCACTTTTGAAACAACCATTTTTAATTTGGAAATGGTACATTGACAACATTATTTTTGTTTGGGAAGGGAATCAAGAATTTCTGGAGAATTTCCTTCATTGGTTGAATACCAATAGTCTTAACCTAAGATTTGAATCAACTTTCAGCAACTAAATTATCAATATCTTGGACTTACAGTTTTACAGTGAAGGGAAAGCCATCAACACAAGAACCCATTTTAAAAAAGTGGACGCCCATAACTATGTGCTACCCTCGAATTGCTACAACCCCACTTGGATTCAGATAATATACCCAAAGGACAATTTTTCTGGATAAAGAAGAACTGTAAAAAAGATGATACATGCAAAGTATAATTCTTCACTAAATGGTTTGAAGACCGTGGCTATCCACCAGATCTAAACCAGATCTACTGGATAAGAGGAGTAAGGCATACAATCATATACAGCAGGAAGAAGGCAACAAAACCTCAATGAAAACAATTCTACCCTTCATCACCCGATTCAGCAATCAAACTGAACAAGTAAAACAAGTATTTAACTGACTTCGGTGTATACTGCAGCGAGATCTTATTCTACAACTAATCCTGCTTCCAAAACCAACATTAATTTTCAAAAAAGCACTCAATTTAAAACTCAGTTTAGCTCTGACAGTCCCCATACAATATAAAATGAAAGGAGAAACCTTGCTCAATCTTAACTCCAAAGGTTTCTGACCATGTGTTTCCTGCATAGCATGCAAATCAGTAATTAAAAGTCAAACATTCATATCTAATATGGACAACAAGGAATACTTAATCACTGAAAAATAACCTACTATAATGACTACCAGAGCCATAGCTAGACTTTTTGGTGCCCTGTGCCAGAAAGAGCATTGGCGCCCCCCCTCATTTTTCAAAGGGACATAATGCACCCAAAAAAGGGGAATTGCCTCATGGAGAAGGGCCAGGGAAGAGACAGGGGAGGCCAGGAGATGCTGGGGATGAAATAAGAGAAGGTTATAAGTGAGAATGAAAATAAACAGAAATTTGACAGGCCCAAACAGCGCCCCCTGACCTGTGGTGCCCTGTGCGATGGCACCGGCCGCACTACCCTAGCTACGGCCCTGATGACTACAATATGTTATTTACTTATTGGATTAGCCATTTGGTAATATAATATGTGGGTAAAACTTTGAGATGTCTAAAGAACATTTATTGAATATGGCAAAAGGACTACTGACACACAGTGTCTCCAAACATGAAACTCATCAAAACAGCAGGAGAGGTTTGAAGTTCATGGTTATCAAAAGAAACCAGAAGAGCCAAGAAAGGGTGATAGACAGAAGAAGCTCATTAAATGAGAGACATTTTGGCTTTATCAACTAAAGGCTTTAAAGCAACTCTATATTATATGCCATACTGTATGTACTGTACCATATGTGGCCATGTATCCTGTGATTAGGCCATGTCCCCTGAAAGGTACCCAGTCCCAGCCAAGCTTTCCACTAATTTGGACATAAATTGTATTGTCTCTGTAGTTGGTGCCAACGTATACCTGCACCTTTATATATATATCAACATTTTTTACCTTTTATGTTTAGTGTGTCATTCTTCCTTCCTTATACCTATATTAATATTATAGGTTGAGTTTTCATGCCCTGTTTATAGAGTCCTGCCTAAGTTTCTTGTCTCCATTTTGTAAATTACATATGAGTAGCACCACGAGAGAGAGCAGCACCACTGGTAGGACAGTGGTACTGTAGAAAATGATAGTACCCTCTCCCTAAAGAACAGATTCCAGATGCTCTCAGGAATTTCTATATCATACTTTTTTTTTTCATTTGCCTTTTTTTTTGAGACTTTAGACCTCTCAGGAGATACCAGGACTCCCTCTTGGAAGAAAACGCTGCATGGAAAATGTGGGACGTCAGTTAAAATAACTTGAGTCCTCCACAAATTCACTTTCTGACCCGGAGTCCAAATCCACCCTTAGATTTGGATTCCTCTTCTGGCAGATTGCATTAGTGTAATGTAGTGTATCTGTGGGATCAATATGAGGAGTGACCTACTCTCAGGTCAAGAGATTGTACAGTCTCAAAAATGTTTTCTCCTTTTTAGATGTAGTTGAAAGCTGAACAGAAGAAAAGCGTTGAGGGACACTTGCAGATTTAGAACTGGAGAGCAGAGGGGATGTGGATTCCAGAAAAGAAACGTTCTCTTGTGAGCACAAAGACACTGCACCAAATTTTTCAAACACTGCAACACAGAACGCTGGGACATCTAGAACCACAGGGTCTTTGGATCCAATAAGAAGATTCTCCCATTCTAAAGATTCTCCTCTAAAGGCCATAAGAAGATAACCCACAACCTAAATCTGAGTGGCAGGAGCAGAAATTGTGAAGGACCTCCATCCAAATAAACTAAATACTGGCTGGACAATAGGAAGGTTGAGCAGTGGCCAAACACTCAGAAGGCTGGGCAGCGGCCATATGCTCGGAGGCCTGGGCAGTGGCCATATGCTCGGAAGCTTGGGCAGTGGCCAGACACTTGGGAGGCTGGGAAGCAGCCAGACATTCAGAAGAAAGACCCTTGACACAAGAAGACAAAGCTGAAGATTCCAATTTGGAACCCTCAGGAGCAGACTAATTAGCCACATGCATGGAGAGAAGGGCAGAATTATCCATGTGCCCAGAGGCAAAGGCAGAATTAACCACATGCACAGAGGCAAAGGCAGAATTATTCATATGCCAGAAGGCAAGGGCAGAATTACCCACATGCCCACTCCCTGGGTAGGAGTCTTGGATGGCCCCAGCAGGGCAGGAGTCTTTGATGGCCCTGGCTGGGCAGATGCAGAAAGAACCTCAGACAGATCAGTGATCTCATATCTAGTGCTTGGTAGTCATCTGTGGGTCTTCAGACTGAGTAGTCACTTTAATAACCTCTGACAGGATGGACATCTTGGAGACCTCAGGCAGAGCTATGCATCAGACAGGAACGTAGCAACTTGAACTTTAGGAACCCTGGATGGAGCAGTCACCTTTAACTGGGCAGTCATCTCAAAGTTCTCAGATTCGGTTATCATCTTGAACTCCTCAAGCAAACAGCTGTGACTGGAACCTCTGGACTAGTGAGCACAACTGGAACCTCAACACTAGAGGGAGACATAGCAACCACTGGATTGGTGGCAAACACATTAACCACTGGACTGAAATTGGATACCAGGCTGGACTCAGATGCTATCTGTGGTATAGGAACTCAGGTAGTTGGAAGCGCACATTGGGCCCACACCCTGACACTCACAACCGGAGACTGCACCCCAATATTAGGAGATTAGGCTTGCATCTGACATTTGGAACTAGGGACTGTGTCCTGACAGTAGGACATTGTGCTCATGCCCCATAACTTGGAATTGGGAACTGTGCCCTGACACTGGTAGACTGGGCTTCAAGGAGACCTAACTGAGCAGCCTGATACAGAATCTCTGGTGCAGCAGCATGATACAGAATTTCTGGTGTAGTAGAAACAAAACCTTCAGTGGTGTGTAGAACACAGCTTTCAGATGGGACAAGACAGTACATAATATCCCAGACCACCACAATACAAACATCATTGTCTGTTCTGTGCTTGCTTTTCACTTCTGAGAGGCTAATACATGGACAACTCATAAACCTGCATTTGCTTGAAGCAGAAGGATTAAACCTTTGACCAGTAGGAAGCAGTGGAGTAGCTAGAGGGGTCAAGCGGCAGACCCAGCAGAGGGGGGTGCCACCGGCCAGGTCATCGTACCCGCAACTACGGACCCACCCCTGGCCTCCACTGCACCGTGACCGAAGACTTTGATGTGACTCTCAGGTAACTGTGCCTGCTGGTGCTGGCTGGGCTGAGTGTAGGGGGAGCTGCAACAGAAGTGCACAGCCCCTCCCAGGCAGTCTTCCTATGTACCCTGACAGCTGCCGCAACGGGGAGGGGGGGCAGATGTGCCAGATGGGAGGGGAGGTATGCAACATAATAGAAATTGATGCCAGCGTTGTATTTATTTATCTGGCTGTATCTTTTGAAAGCAGTGTGTGTGTGTCTGCATATGTGTGAAAGAGGTGTGTGTGTCTGCATTTGTGTGAAAGAGGTGTGTATGTCTGTGTAGGCTTTATCAGTGTGTGTGTGTATCTGTGTCAGTGTGTGTATCTGTGTCTGTGTGTTTATCTGTGTCAGTGTGTGTGTGTGTGCATTGTTGTCAGTGGGTGTATCTGTGTCAGTGTGTGTGTGCATTGTTGTCAGTGTGTGTATCTGTGTCAGTGTGTGTGTATCTGTATCAGTGTGTGTGTGTTTATCGGTGTCAGTGTGTGCATCTGTGTCACTGTGTTTGTGTAACTATGTTAGTGTGTGTCAGTGTGTGTGTATCTGTGTCAGTGTGTGTATCGTTGTCAGTGTGTGTGTATCTGTGTCAGTGTGTGTGTATATCTGTCAGTGTGTGTCTGTGTCAGTGTGTGTATCTGTGTCATTGTGTGTCTGTGTGCACATCTGTGTCCATCAAATACACATGCGGAAATTTGATAAGGCCACAAATATGTAAAAATTCACTAAAAAAAGGGGTGAGAGGTTAAAGAGCTCAATTTACTAAGCATTCCTATATACTTTTTTCTGTCCACAGCAGTACTCTGTTCAGGTCAGCCCTGTCACTCCTAGCTATATATATATATATATATATATATAAATAGGGAATATCCCATTTGGAGCTTTTCAGCCCCTCATTCACATGTCCTGATGGTGTGCTGAGAGGCGACGTGGGGGGGGAAGATGATGGTGTGCTGAGAGACGATGCATTGGAAAAGTGATGGTGTGCTGAGAGATGATGTGGGGGGGAGATGATCATGTGCTGAGAAATGATGTGGGGGGAAGATGATGGTGTGCTGAGACATGATGAGTTGGAGAGGTGATGGTGTGCTGAGAGATGACGTGGGGGGTGGAGATGATGGTGTGCTGAGAGACGATGTGGGGGGGGAAGACGTGGTGTGCTGAGAGATGATGTGTTGGAGAGGTGATGGTATGCTGAGAGACGACGCATTGGAGAGGTGATGGGGTGCTGAGAGACGACATGGGGGGATGATGGTGTGCTGAGATTTTACGTGGGGGGGAGATGATGGTGTGCTGAGAGACGAAGTGCGGGGGAGATGATGGTGTGCTGAGAGACGATGCGGGGCGTGGAGATGATGGTGTGCTGAGAGACGATGTGGGGGGAGATGATGGTGTGCTGAGAGAAGATGCATTGGAGAGGTGATGGGGTGCTGAGAGACGATGTGGGGGGATGATGGTGTGCTGAGAGATGACGTGGGGGGGAGATGATGGTGTGCTGAGAGACGAAGTGGGGAGGGAAGATGATGGTGTGCTGAGAGATGACATGGGGGAAAGATGATGGTGTGCTGAGAGACGATGTGGGAGGTAGATTATGGTGTGCTGAGAGACAATGCATTGGAGAGGTGATGGTGTGCTGAGAGATGACGCATTGGAGAGGTGATGGTGTGCTGAGAGACAACGCATTGGAGAGGTGATGGGGTGCTGAGAGACGACTCATTGGAGAGGTGATGGGGTGCTGAGAGATTACGTGGGGGGGGAGATGATGGTGTGCTGAGAGACGAAGTGGGGGGAGATGATGGTGTGCTGAGAGACAATGCGGGGGGTGGAGATGATGATGTGCTGAGAGACGACGTGGGGGGAGATGATGTGTGCTGAGAGAAGACGCGTTGGAGAGGTGATGGGGTGCTGAGAGACGATGTGGGGGGATGATGGTGTGCTGAGAGATGACGTGGGGGGGAAGATGATGGTGTGCTGAGAGATGAAGTGGGGAGGGAAGATGATGGTGTGCTGAGAGATGACATGTGGGAAAGATGATGGTGTGCTGAGAGACGATGTGGGAGGGAGATTATGGTGTGCTGAGAGACAATGCATTTATAGAGGTGATGGTGTGCTGAGAGATGACGCGTTGGAGAGGTGATGGTGTGCTGAGAGATGATATGGGAAGGTATTGTGGTGATATGAGAAACAGCGCAGGGGGAGATGATAATGTGGCTGAGTGTCGATGCAGGGGGGAGGCGATGGTGTGCTGAAAGACAATGTGGTGGGGAGGTGATGGTGTGCTGAGAGACGACGTGGGGGAGGTGATGGTGTGGCTGAGAGATGCGGGTGGTGGTGGCAGCAGGCAATGGTGTGCTGATAGGTGACACGGTGGGGAGGTGATGGTGTGGATGAGAGATGCGGGTGGGGGGGCAGGCAATGGTGTGCTGAGAGGTGACACGGTGGGGAGGTGATTGGGTGATGAGAGACGACACAGGGGGCTGGCGATGGTGTGGCTGAGAGACGATGCAGTAGGGAGGTGATAGTGTGCTGAGAGATGATGCAGTCTTTGATGTAGTGAAGCATATAGAGGGGTCAGTATTGTAGGGTGTAGAGGAGTTTGTAATGTAGTGTAGGGTATAGAGGGGTCAGTGATGTAGAGTAGGTTATAGAGGGGTCTGTAATGTAGAGTAGGTTATAGAGGGGTCTGTAATGTAGTGTAGGGTAGAGAAAGGTCAGTGATGTAGTGTAGGGTATAGAGGGGTCAGTGATGTAGTGTAGGGTATAGAGGGGTCAGTGATGTAGTGTAGGGCCAGTATAGAGGGATTTATTGATGTAGTATATGGTATAGAGGGACCAGTGATGTAGAGTAGGTTATAGAGGGGTCTGTAATGTAGTGTAGGGTATAGAGGGGTCAGTGATGTAGTGTAGGGTATAGAGGGGTCAGTGATGTAGTGTAGGGCCAGTATAGAGGGATTTATTGATGTAGTATATGGTATAGAGGGGTCAGTGAAGTAGAGTGATCTGTAATGTAGTGTAGGGTATAGAAGGATTAGTGATGTATTGTAGGGTATAGAGGGTCAGTGATGTAGTGTAGATATAGAGGGGTCATTGATGTATTGAAGGGTATAGAAGGGTCAGTGATGTAGTGTAGGGTATAGAGGGTCAGTGATGTAGTGTAGGGCCAGTATAGTGGGATTATTGTAGTATATGGTATAGAGGCGTCATTAAAAATACTAATCTTTAGGGGTCTATTCACTAAGCGTTGGAGAGAGTGAAAGTGGAGAAAGATAAGTCCCAGCCATCAGCTTCTAACTGGTAGTATACAGGCTGTGTTTGACAGTTAGTATCTGATTGGTTGAGACTTATCTTTCTCCACTTTATCTCTCTCCAAGGCTTAGTGAATAGATCTCTAAGTATTTAGGCCACTATTTATCAATGAAGCATAACCCCTTTAACGCTCACTAAAGGGGTTATGCCATCCTTTCTGGATTTAACAAACAGCGGTAATCTAAAATTATAGCTGTCTGTCAAGCATTGCTTTCGCCATCTTTTAGATGGCGGGAGTGATACGATGCCCATTGCTGGCAATGGAGACCCGGCGGTGCCTTTCCAGCCACTGCCGGATCCCCGTATCATGTACATGCGCAGATGAACCATTGCACATGCGCATAACACCGGAGCCCTGTAGCTGGCAGCATTAGGCCGACAGCAGCCCAGCAGAGGACCTCGCAGAGGAGGAGGACTTCGCAGGACTTCACCAGAGGGGTAAGTATAGGCAAATACCAGTAATTTTTTCGATTGTATCACAGTGATACTAAACGAAAATGGAGCTGGTGTTTACCATCATGGATAAATAGGGGCCTTAGGGCCTGACTCAGCAAGGATCGCAATTGCAAAGCTGCACACAGGCACTTTGCAATGCAATCCTTGCAATAATGCAAATGCAGCAGGAGGTGTATGACACCCCCTACTGCATTTGCGGTAGCAGTGCTGGGATCACCATTGCGACCATCGGTGGACGATGGTCGTGATGGTGGATGGCAACGGGCTTACTCAGGCTGGCCAGCTTGCGAGCCCAGCAGACTGCATATGTCCACGCAGTCTCTGGGCTGGCCACTCCCGGAGAACAGAGTGGACATGCCCCATTTCTGGGAATGCAGGACATCCCTGCACCGCTCCTTAAATGCCTTTGCCTGTTACTCACGCAGAGGCATTCAAGGGCTAGTGTGCATGTTAGCAGGACCCATTCTGCACACTCGCATAATCGTGAATCTGCGTGCACTGCTTAATTAGCTCCTTAGTACTCTATTATGAAATTAAGAAAAATGCAGGAAAAATTACGCAATCTGGGTAAAAAAAAAAAAGAACAGGGTCTAAGGTAAGAATAAGAGTGACCCACGCCATGCCTTGCACCACGTATTGTTATGCTTAAACTGAGATATGTTCATTTTTTTGTATGGGGGTGAGGTGCGTCAAAGAAAATTTTCTCCCCGAGTCGGCCCTGTGTGTATGCTTTTTTTGCTTATCCCTAAAATATTTAAACACACTTGTGAAGGTGACTGGTAGTTCCATGTAAAGTCTCTATTTCAGTTTTGTTTTCCTTTAAACCTTGCAGAGAGGTTTCTTGTAAACGTTTTTGCTTTCACTTTGACCTCTGGTATTTAGATCGGAGAACAGCCTCGCCGGACCAGCTCATAATAACTGCCTGCTCAGCCAGGCTGCAACGCGGCTGCCTGGATTGGTGCTTCGCTCTACTCTACTTCCCCAGTGCTGTAAGGATGTTGGTGCGGCCGGTGCCTTCGCAGAGGACGGCACCCGCCGCCACAATCCTTATTGCCGGATGCCTGCCACAGTGCATGTTATGATAGTGGTGCGACTGGCTCTGGCTCAACTAAATACCTTCCCGGCTCCCCGGCTCCACCGCCCATACTCACAGACCCGCACTATATGGGGACAGACATCATGACGTCACAATGTCTCCCACAGTACAGTGCGGGGAGACTTTGTACCAGCAAGCAGGAGCCAAGTTGTGTCAACTTCAATCTGCCCCAGCTGGAAGGGCTCTTCCAGACCGTGACTTTCTCAGTATCCCGGGCACCGGCACCATCAACTGGTACATGCGGCTTCTGCGGACCCCGGAGGAGGTAATTACTATGATTGTTACAGGGGCAAGGGGCACTTACTGCTGGTGATATAGAGGAAGGGTTCACTTACTATGGGTGACATGGGACACTTACTGTGGGTGATATAAGGGCTGGGAGCACTTACTGTGGGTGATATAAAGGCTGGGGCACTTACTTTGGGTTATATAAGGACTGGGGGCACTTACTGTGGGTTATATAAGGGCTGGGGGCACTTACTGTGCGTGACAAGGGCAGGGACCACTTACTATGGGTGATATAAGGGCTGGGGGCACACTACGTGACAAGGGCAGGGAGCACTTACTGTGGGTAATATAAGGGCTGGGGGCACTTACTGTGGGTGATACAGGGGCAGGTTACCGTAGGTTACAATGTAATATAATGGGGAGATACAGGGACAGAATACAGTGGGTTGCAGCATAATATAATGTAGTGATAGAACCGCAACTTTCCTTTTTGGTGCCCTGGGCCAGATAGAGTATTGGCGCCCCCCATTTTTCAAATAGGTACATAAGACACATACCCGGAAAAGGGGGGGGGGGGGGAAGCATGGTAAATCTAATTTGTCCCGTACGATGATGATGGAGTACCAATCTCGTTGTACCACGTTTATCCAGGTGTCACTGCCAAATATAGTGTGAATCCAATGGCTGCAGTGATGATACACAATAATTATGCAGTAAAGCTCACCAGGCTTATATGTAGGAGAGCGCTGGTGAAGCTGCACCTGCAGCATGATTTGTCCATCAGAATAGCCGTGAACAAGCCTGGAGCTGGCAGTGTAGATCACCCACTGAAGGTATTGAAAGAGTGCTGCTTGTAGTGTATATGTAGCAAATATTAGTGGTAGGGAGGTCTGCAGGGGTATATTTAGGGTTCTGAGAGCCCCTGGCAAAGTAAGGGACTGGCGTCCCACCCATCATAATTGAAATAGGGAAGGTGCGTCTGGCAAAAAAGAGACATGGGTTTATGAAGAAGGGGCATGGCCCCACAAACACACACATATATATATATCAAAATATATATAAAACACACACACATATATATATATATATATATATATATACGCACACATATATATGTATATATATATATATACACATATTTACATTTATGTATATATACTATATATATATATATATATATATATACACCTTTCTTGCAAAATATATTTATACAGTATTATTATTACCATCCCCAGGCATCCTGAAAGCCATCCCCAGGCAGTGGTAGTTCTGCATTGATCATACACTGTTACTGGCCCCAGTGTCCGTCACCAGACCGCACTACAGATTTCAAGCTCAAAAGAAACTACAGCTACCGGGAGCTGTAGTTTGTTTTGAATTCCTTCACTGTAGCGCAGCGCCTGACACTGGCACCGATAACAGTGGCTCCTGCCTGCTGTTGTGTGAGTCTCCGGGCAACGCACTGCCCAGGGGCGCACACTGACACCAGGTACAACACTACTTTGTGTTTCTACCTCCTGGCCGCGGATGGCATTGCTGGGCGGCGCCCCTTCTTGGCTGGCACCCCTGGCGAAGGCCATCCTGGCCAATAAGTAGATACGCCCCTGGTAGGAGGTATTAATTAGCCGGTGAAAAGGAAATGTATTTTGACTTATCTTACAGATTTAGAAACGGCCAAACTGAATATGTTTAATAGGGTTGTGCTTGCTTCTGCATCCTTCAATTCTAAAGCTAGGGGTGTGGTGATACTTCTAAATAAGTCTCTTCCTTTTTATGATTCATTCATCTGTTATTGATCCTGAAGAAAGATTTGTGATAATAATCATTATGTCATTTGCAACCTCTATGCCCCAAATGTATATTCTAAGTTGTTTTTCAAACGTTTCTTAGCTAAACTCTACATTATGACTTCTTCAGAATTAATTGTAGGGGGCGATTTCAATTTAGTCTCCTCTAATACTTTAGATAGACAAAGATGCCCTCGTCGTCGTTCTCCCCTGCCTAAATTTTGGAAACAGTCGGGAAGCCGATGGACGGAATCCCGACTGTCTAATCCCGGCAAGGGCTAAATAACAGGTGTCGAAATCCCGACGCCTGTCATTTTCCCTACGCAGGGAGACCGACATCCGGCTTACCGATCGAAGGTAAGCCAGACGCGGACAGCCGCGCGGGGGGATTTAAGTATAGGGTTCCCGAGGGGACTCAGGGTTAGGCACCCCCTAACTCCTGGGAGTTTAGAGTTAGGCTAGGGGAAGGGAGGGTTGGGGTTAGGCACCCCCGCAGGGAGGTTAGAGTTAGGCACCCCTCCGGGGCACTTAGGTTTAGGCGGCGGGGAAGGGGATGTTAGGTTTAGACACTTGGGGGGAGGTTAGGGTTAGGCACCCCTAAGGGAGGGTTAGGGGGGAGAATAGGTTAGTGAATACTTACCTCTAGACGATTGGGATTGTCACTGCTGCCGGGATGCGGCTGTCGGAATTTGAACCGCCAGCGGTAAATCATAATGAAACCCTAAATTTGGTGTTCCATTTTTTGCTCAACAATTACAGCTCTCTGATGTTTAGAGAGTGCAGTATCCTACTGATTGTGAATATACACATCTCTGCCGCGCATGGTACGTTATCTCAGATCGATTACTTATTTTTAGCTGCACATTTATTGCCTAAAGTTTCGGATTTGGCAATAGAACCGATCTGCATCTCAGACCATGCACTAGTGTGGGGATTCCCTACTAATCTGTCTAATTCCTTAAAATGTAGGAACATGTTGGAAGCAGCGTGGCAGTCATATCTTCAGGATAATATGGACCATGCGCAGCAAAATCTTCAATTGTTCTGGCAAGGTTCCAAGCCGGTAATTCGAGGGGCTATTTTGTCTTTTGTAAAACAACACTCTTTAGATATCCTATGTTACTACACAGAAATCCCTCACAGAAGCCTATGAGGCTTATGAACAGCTTCCTAATCCTATACAAAAGATGTATATTTACACGCTAAACTAGAATTTGAAACAGTACTTTCCCAAATTGGTGATAGGTGTGCTTTTCAACAAAACTTTCATTTTCATATGCATGGTAATAAGGCAAGCCATTTACTCTCTGTCTAATATGTTAATATGTTAAACTCACCTTCAATAATCAAACCCCTAAAGATCATGCGCGTTCACGTTTGTAGTTCAGTCAGACTTGTCAATTCAACAATTTTCATCAAGGGAATATGCAAAAATCGTTTGTAGTTCAAAAAAATCATTCATTACACTTTAAAAAATGTGACAGATAATCTGACAGAAAATCGTTGTGTGTGTATGCAGCTTTACTCTAACTACTCTTTAGAACTAGCCCTTTTTTCACCATATTCGCCATGTGCACTATTACATTCTCCTCGGTCATTTATCCCCCATGACATATTAAACAATATCCTTTTTAGGGATACATATTTTTCTTGGTTAGCCGATAATCATAGGTTACAACGCAATCCCCGTAGCTCCGGGTTTACCACGTTTTGGGGAAATCCTCTTTTTCCTTCAGGACTTGATAACGCTATTTTTTTTACAATGGCGCTCTAAAGGTATTGCTGCTATTCGTAATATCTTTGATCCAGGTGGCACTATGTTTTCCTTTCAAAGTCTCAAAGATAAATACAATACTCCTAATTGACAGTTTTTCTATGTACTTACAAGCCCAGGACTTTGCACGTTCTCTCCCTCCCCCTTTGCTTGGTAGTAATGAAAAAGATGATCTTGTTTCTTTGCTTACCTCACTTGCTACTTTAAATGATAAAACTAGATGGCTCACTTCCCTGTTAGTACAATGTCATGCGATCTCTTTTTGGTCAACTACAGTGAACAGTTGGAAATATTTAATTCCTGCTTTAGAGAATCAGGAACCTCTCCTAAAATATTATGATTCTACACTCCGTTACCTTTCTTCTGTTTCTTTACAAGAAACCCATGTTAAGATATTACATAGAATTTATATTTCATAGGCCCCGAGGAGGCATATGGTTACTGAAGAGATGGGTCAATGTCCCAAGTGCCATTTTACTTCTGCTAATATTTTGCATAATATATAGGAATGCGGAAAGATTCGTAAATTTTGGGGCAAAGTAATGTTTTTTATAAATGACCTGTTCTCTTTGAGATTTATGTGCAGATCCATTGGCTTTGCTATGTTCCAACTTTGATTGTTTATCTCAGTAAAGTTATATATTTATGATTTGATTATATATAAAGATATTTTATTTGTTTGATTTTGACATATATGTCTTATAAGTCTATTTTATATTGATTTTGGTATGTCTCACTTCTGTGTGGGGTTTACTACCCCCCCCCCCCCCACACACACACACACACCATTTTTTTGGGATGTATATGTCTGTTCTTTTCAATTTCTGTGATTTATTGTTATATATTTTTTCTCTTTCTGTAAATATAATAAAAAAGTGTTTAAAAAAAAAAATATAACAATAAATAACTTTTGAAGTTAGTTTATGGCCTTTAATAAATTTGGCCTTGTGATTATGCACATATTAATTAGTATGTAGTTATATTGCCGGCGGACGGAATGGCGACCGTTGATATACCGATGTCAGAATCACGTCACCCGGCATAATGCCGACGTCAACATCCCAAAGGAGAACAGTATATCGGCGTTGGCATCCTGAACCGCCGCAATCCTGATAGTCTGGACAGGTAAGTATTGTCCATTTCCCCGGGAAGGGGAGGTTAGGTTTAGGCTCCCCAGGGGGAAAATGAGGGTTTGGCCCCTCCCCCCCGGGAGGGTTAGGCTTAGGCACCACTGGAGGGAGGTTAGGGATAGGCATCCCCCCGGGACAGTTAGTTTTAGGGTGCGGAAAGGGAGGGTTAGGCACCCCCTGGGGAGGTTAGAGGTGGGGGAGTGGGGAGGGATAGGGTACTTACCACCCTCCGTCGGGATCTTCAGCTGTCGGGCTTCTGTTCAGCCGCTGGTATTTCATACCCATTCCCATTAATTCAAGGTGAAAGAGACATCAGGAGACAGAGCAGGCCAGGTTCTAGAGTGCATGCGCGTTAGTAGAAGTGTGAGGGAGTATACACGTGTAATAGGCTTGGGACCCAGGCACAAATGCAGGATTTTCTGGGGGTGTATGTATGTATGTATGTGTATATATGTGTGTGTATGTGTTTGTTAAACATGCACATGTATATATTATATATAAAATGCACACTAATACATACACAGTAAACACGCACTAACATGCTCATTTATGCACATAAAACACTTTATAAACTCACTAACTCATACACGGTATGCACACACTCACATATATGCACATTAACAGAAACATATACACACACTAACACTTGAACAATAACACGTACACACATATATACACAATAAAACAGTACACATACATACACTATTGATGCAGCAACTTCTGCATGTGCAGGTTGTCAATGGGGGCGGGCACCTCGCATAATTAGGCGATTTGCAGTGATATGTAGGCGGGGTTTGCCATATTTTCACTGCACCCACCGTGGCCATTGGAGGAAGGAATCAGTCCGTCCGGGGTAGGGGGGGGGGTGGGGGGGACTAGCTACTCAGAAACACACACGTAAACACAACATGTATGGAATACAATACAAGCACAAAGTAGAATTAGTCTACTCCCCCAAAACATACAACTAGGTTGCGTAAAAGTATTTCTAATTCCTCTCAGATGCTGTCTGATAAGGAGCACATGGTGAGCCCTCTAACTATCCTGCTATGCATTAAATCCAAAACTAACCGTGGGTCTGACACACCCAGCCGTTTCCAACTTTCCAATAAAGAACATTGAAGTGGCAACTTTATCTCGCTCAGTTAAGATGTTGTTACAGGACATTCTGCAAAAAGAAATGCACCAGCAGTTGGAACCAATAAAGGTAGAGTAAGGACCCCGGATTCAAGAAGTCATGGTCTCCCCACGAGACCACACCCTTTTTTCGTCTGTGTGCAGGGGGCTATTTACAACACTGGGTGTCACTGACCCCGGTGCCGCCACTGCCTATTGGTAATATAAAAAAGGTGAACTTTTATATAAAACAGCTTGTTTTCTTTGATTAATGTAGAATACTTGTTAATGCATTGCCTTATAGGAAACACTTAGTAGGCAGGTTGCATTCTTTGACATTCATTGCTGACTAAGAATTCTGCAAAATATGGCTAGTAAAAGCAATGCCCTTTTAAACATGGTTGGAAGCGCCAGGTTTTAGAACCAGATGCTTAGTAAATAACCCCCTCCCACACACTTATTCTGTGGTTCCATCACTTTTATCTGCAGATCAATTTCTAAATATTTCTATCTATCTGTATATATATATATATCGGTTTGTTTTTCTTTGTGATAGAGAGATTGAAATTCAAATAAAAACATGTAATGGGGGGTACACAAACCAGTATGTTGCCTAGGGCCCCATGGGGTCTTAACCACTTCCTGGCGTGGTCTCATCATTTGTAACCACACCAGGCAAGTGCTTTAAATGACATTGTCGCAAATGACACAACCTGTCAGTTACGTACAGTGGGTGGCTGCCGCAAGATAGTCCTCCAGCAGGCGCCAATAGCAGAGGGACATCTCGGCCCCTCTACACCCTCCCCCCAGTGACTGTTGTGCTGGCGATCACTGCTGATCAGTCAGCATGACAGTACCCCTAATTGGCGACGGGAGAGAGCAGCCGCCGCCACCAAGGAAATGTAAATCAACCCCCCTCCAGCTCCCCAGCGTGTATTGGGGAAATCAAAGTTGCGATGTTCTGAACATGAATAGTCCAATATATTGATGACAGATATTTTTTTTTTTTATCTAATCATGTGGGATGTTATAAATAGATGTTCATGACATAACTGAATCATAAAAAAAAAATAGTTTAACTTGTTTCTGTCAGTATTTAGGGCACTATTAATTTACCCATCATCACATGGAAATGGAAGATGTTATAACTTCAGCAACCTACCCATGTAAAAGAGCCTAACATTTATTACCCCGTAACATTGCCAAACTTTGAAGCGCCTAAACATAAATGTGAATAATAGCTCCAAAGTAATAGCTTGGATGCTTTGAAAATTATTAATAGTTTCTTTTTTCTCCTCTTTCTGGTAAATAATGTACATATATAAGTGTTTGTACAATTCAGCTGGCTTGTATTAAATTAGTTTAACATAATTTTTCTAAATTCATATTTCCTTTTATACAGTCCTCAGTAATCCTCAGCAACCTTTCATATATATATTTTAACTATGGTCTGACAGTTTGGAAATCATATCATCTGACACATTCCATGTGGAGTGGTTATGTCACACATCTACACATTACACTGATATCTGAAGTGATCAGCCTATAAATAAACCTTACATGTGTTCTGTTACAGCTGTATCATGGATCTTTTTCAATGTTCCTTTTTGCATGTCACAATGAAGTATGGACAGGTTTAAAGATTAGAGGAGTATTTATGAGTGATTCAGTTTGGATCGCAGTTGATAATACGCAGTCGGCCAATTGTTGCCTCCTGCACATGCATCGCAGTTAGCGAACTAGCCAGTACGATCGCAGACGCTACGCAGACCCATCGCAGAGTGATTGACAGGAAGTGCCATTTTTGGGTGGTAACAGGGGTGGTCGGCCAAAGGCAGGCGTGCCAGTGTGTTCGTACGCCGTTTCAGGGGTGTGCGACTGTGCATATGGGTCCAATGGTACTCGATTGTACCAATGGTTTTGCTATTCTGCTGTTACAGATGTGCATATGGTAAAGTGGGCGTCCTTATGTAGTGCGGAGTTTGCATTGTGATTGCAGTGGTTTGGTTTACTATCGCAGTTGAACTGTGTGTGTACGCAATATTGCGGTCCGCAGTGAAACAGGCCCAAAACCAGAAGTGCTGCTCCAGATATTTGCAGAACAGGTCTCATCTCACCGGAATTTCATTAAAGCCCATGGAGGACAAGTGGAACTTTTCCTTGCCATACAAGATGAAATTATAGATTTGGAGGACTGGCTTAGAAGAAAACACATGGGGGAAAATTAATCTATTGCTCCTGTGAGGCAGGAAACAGAAATTGCAAAAATCTACCTTCAATCTTAACCGTGCCGGATCAGGATAAAGAGCCCTATAGTCGTATGCGGCTTTGAAAATGGGGGCGTCTCGTAATTACCATAGGCCACCCCCCCAAGTGACATTATTTGGGGGCATGCCCGCATGACATGCCTCCCGTGTTATGTCAGGCTGGGGGAGAACCCAGCGCTACATCACTAGCTGGGCTTCCCCCAACCGCGCATCATCCATTCAGGTACTCCGGCACAGTCTTGGCAGTGGAGGGGGCCCAACCGCCCGACCAGACCACCCGCGGGACACTTCGGACCAACAGTGCTGTCCTGCTGAAATTGGGATGTTGGGAGGGATGTGCCCTCTATGGGGTGGCACCCGTTCGACCGCACTGGTCGAACATCACAAGAGCCGACCCTGCCTCCTGTCACAATACAGACAGCGACAGCGGCATCCCGATGGTTGGTATCCCTTCCCCTCCCTGCTTGTAGTCTAACCCTCCCCGTTAGTGCCTAAACCTAACCCTTCCCTCCCCCCCCCACAGCTAACACTAAGGATGCCCCGGACTTACCTCATTCGGGCAGTCATCCTTCTGTGTTCCGGCGTCGGGATTAAGATAGGCTTCGGTATTTTGACGCCTATCTTAACTCCCATGTCGGGATTCGGCCACCAGTCTGCTAACTACATCCCCTTGCAAAGGCTCCAATTGCTGAAATGTATTTCTGTTCAGCCCTCTTACCTTAGTTCCATGATCTCTACAGACAGGAAGAAAACAGGTTTCCCCTCCAACTTATCAATTTGAAGTCATTAGATGACCACAGCACCCTCTGCTCAAATGTGAAAGAGCAAGGTTGTAATTCACAATGTCCAATGAATTTTTACTGTATTTCTATACAACTATAAGAAAGGACTTCATCATAACATATAAGCAGCCTTATTGTATATATTACATTCTTTCTAGAATGACAAAGGGGTTAGCAGAGTATATCAGAGGTAGAATAACATAGGATTTATATTTACAAACCTTTTTAAAGCAAAATCCCCATACCACCACTTGCCATAGCATGTAACAATGCTTCAACCACAACAAAATGCTAATTAAAATATTAATGATATCTTACTACTGCCAAGTTACATAAAATGTGGTCCAATCAGTTCAAACTCTGTTGGCAAAACTGTTCCCATAATGGGGATAGAACAATTATTCATCCATTTTGGATATCAATTTCCACTCCAATTGATCTTTCCCCTTTAGTTGCACTCCTCCATCTATAACCCCATCCAATTCCCACACATGACCGATATGTACAGAGTCACATTTTGATGCTATCGCTCTAAAGTGGAAATGCTTTCCCTTATTCATAGGATTATCTGGGATACGTTCAGTATCCCGGCACAGGGCTGGCGTCGCTTAGAATAGCGGCGCCGGCATCCCGAAGGTAAGTAGCGGGGTTGGGGGAAGGGCTAGGGGGGTGGGGAGGTTGGGTTTAGTGTCCTGGGAGGGGGAGGTAAGGTTTAGGCACAAAGGGGGGGAGGTTAGGTTCAGGCAATGGGGAGGGTTAGGGTAGGGAGAGGGTTAGGAAACCTACCGTCAGGTGTCGGTGTCCTAACCCTGTCGGGACTTTGACCGACGGGAACCAGAGCACCAGCATCCCGTACCCATCCCGGATTATCTATCTTTCTATATATCTATTTAAGAATTAAGTTGTCTTTCATCAAACTGAATGGTATATTTTCTAACATGAGTTTTTAGAAGTGGAGTTGTTGCCCATAGCTAGAATCTGATTGATTGGTTGCTATTATCATCTTCTAGAAGGTGCTAGTTAAATGTTAAGTAGAATCTGATTGGTTGCTATGGACAACATCTCCAATTCTAAAAACTCTCACTTTAGTAACTAGATTCCTAAGTGTCCTTTACAAAAGCTATGTGCAAGGCTGTTTTGTGATGTCACATATCTTTGCACAAATACGCTTTTATTTTTTCCCCACTGAGCAGCCAAATACGCACAAATAGAATAGCTCAGTAATTCTGCACTCTCAGAAATAACCTTATTGGCTCTGAATGAGCACATGATTAGGGTCTCAGCCCACAAGCAACACTAACAGCTTATTTCAATAATGCCCAAGGCATTCTGGCAGAACACTAATGTCAGTTGTATTGTTTTACATCTAAATTTTCACAAAAATGTATTTTAACAACTGTACATTATTATTCAATATTTACTACCCCATTGCTATCAACTAAACTGCGGGAGACGAGCCCACTCGTCCTCCACACAGATGGGAGTAGCACCCCATAAGAACTTATCTTGTGCCCTCCGGTCCAGGAGACCACTGGGGACTTCCTGCAGCAGTCGCAGGTAAATTTGGAAGTGTGCACTGCTGTCAAGAATAAAACTCCACCACCTAGAAAGATGGGGGTACATAATTTGAAAGAGGAGAGTCCCCTATTTCAAGTGGTGTGCCCACATAAAGGTTAACGTCTGGTGATCACCAGACATTAACCCTTTGCACTACAGCAAAATAATGTAGTTCAACTTGGCTACAAATAGTTAAGGGGCACCCACTTTAGAAAGAGGGTGATCCCTCTTTTATATGTTGGGATTAGTACATTTTATCTCATGCTATGGAAAACTCAGAGGGGGGGGAGGGGGGCACTATGTGCCCTATTAACCCGTTAGTGACAGATGCAACTGTGGGCACCCATATTTGAAAGCAAGGAGTCCCCACTTTCAAATGATGTTGCCCACTACTAGTAGCTATTGTCTGGTGATTACCAGGCAATATAACCCTGCACTACAGAAAATAGACATTTTCCATATATGGATGGGAGGGCATGTGCCCAATAGTGCCCATAATTACATCTGTAAATGTGGGGTCACCCACATATGAAAGAGAGAAGCCCTTGCTTTAAATGATGTGCCCCTATTACCAGCTACTGTCTTGGACAATATCGCTCAGCGCTATGGAAAAGAAAAGTTTTTAATAGAAGGGGAAATACACGTTGTGCCCGATCTCCCACATACTGGCCTGCACACATATGGGGACACTGTCTTGAAAAGAGGGGAGTATCCTTTTTCAACGAAGCCCTCTCAGTAGTTTTTGTCTGGTGATCACCAGACATTAACTTAAACAATAAAAAAAGAATATAATTTAATTTTCCACATTTGGGGGGGGGACCTAAAGCCCTCATCTACCCTATCTTGTGTCAAATAAAGTAACCTCTTTATTTAATGTGGTAAATTGTCTAGTTTATAAAATGGTAGGCCTTGCTGTACCATATTCTCCCAACACATAGGAAGCATTTAAGACGACCAGCAAAAAAAAAAAAAAAAAAAAATTGCATTTTTATTTCAAGTGCAATTTTTTTCCACAATATCTATACTAATTAATGGTGAAACGAGAACCACAAAGTATTTATTTGTGGTGTTTATAGGATGAGAAAAAATAAATCAGATTTGCGTTTGGTTCTTAAAATTTCAATAAAACCCCTCACTTTTTTGAACATTTGGGTTACATTTTTATTTAACGTGTTAGAATGAGTAAAAAAAAGGACTAATGGTATTTTCTAAAAATACAAAGTCTTCTGAAAAAAAAAACCAAACAAAACAATACAAGGTGTCATTTGCACGGGTAAAAAACAGTTATATTGATGTTGGAATGTGACGAGTGCAAATGTGAACAAATGACCTCAGCACAAGGTTGATAAAACCCTCAGCAGTGAAGGGGTTAAACTGTAACAGGTTTTGTACCTTAAAACATAAAAAATTGGTATACAATGGAGTATTTCAGACCAAAAAAAACACTTTGTATATAAATATTTTTACTCTGTATATAACCTTTCAACTACTCAGGGAAATTAGATATTACAGACCCTGTGGTCCAACAACTGAATATTCGGAACTGCAGAGATACATATGTGGTGAATATACTTATAGATTCCTGTACAGATAATAATCATGTTCCAACAACTGGTTTTATTGCTTTCTTGTATAAAACAAGTTTATCAGTACACAAATCCTTGCTGGCTATTATAACAAATATATCTACAAAAATCATACAAAAAAAAAAGATTTTTAAAATAATTTACATTGGAATTTTACACGAGCTAATATATTAGTGTACTTTGATAATAAAAAAGTCCAATTTGATCCAAAACTAAACTAAATATATACTTTATTAAACTATGCACAATTTACTGAGGTAACCAATATCAATTTCCCAGAAGGTATCTGGGATATATGTTCAGTCATTATATAATAAAAGTTCCTCTAACTTTGTATTACATTTAGAATATATTTTTTACATCTAGCAAAGATACTTTGGGCAATATAAAAATATAATTCAAGTGGTGCCTTAGTTCTGGAATTTTTCTCCCCGATAAATATTATTTTACACAGATACTCAGAGACACAAACATTGACGTATCGGGGACTGCGTGTTTGTGTACTACATAGTTTCTTTTAGCGCAATAAAATATATTTAGGAAAGTGAATGCAGTAATGGCAGACATTTTGTTAAAATAATAATTATACAAATTAAACCTATCAATTATGTAAGAACCTTTACAAAATCAGTTTAGATCACACACCTATAGATCACTATTACCTTGAGTAATAATATATGAGAGGCTTTGATTGACGCAATTACCCGTACTGCCAACATTGGGCTAAGGGGATTGGAGATATTTAACAAATTGTAAAATCTTGATTCCCTGACCCGAAAATTATTCGAATCGTCGAGTCGTGATTTTTAACATTCTGAATTTCCCGTCCGATGATGGATCGCTGATCATCAATGTCTGCAGATTGGTGGTTTTGGTCGGCATTGGGAGAACGGGGAATCGTGGCTCAGGTGTATGGGACTCAATCTAAAGTAAAATCTAATGGTATTGTACACTGTTTAGAATGCAACAATCAATTACATTAATAAAGTGTTGCAATATACAAGGTGTGTAACCAATACAATTTTACTTAACACCTATGTATGAACTAGTGACATCAATGACAAGATCAGTAAAGTCAATGGTCCCTAAATAATTGATAGGATTATTTTATAAATATTGGTTGCCTGAAATAAGAGGGGATTGTGTTTTGACTACAAGTGTTGCCAAAGTTATAGTCGAACGGAATTCCAGAATTCTTTGTTTTGCATTGTATCTATATTTCAGCAACCAGTTTGGTCATAATATATGGCAGAGAAAACAGAAACCATAATTCTTAAGGCACAAAAGTTCAAAACACAAATACAAAAGCCAATTAATAGAAAAAAAAAACAAAAATCAAACAGAGGAAACACATTTGTGTCACTACATAGAGCATTTGAATCAATAAGCTCAGTGTGGGGATTAATTTATTAAAAAATGAATACACATAAGAGGCTAGTATGCTAAAAAATAGTTATAATTGTTTACTTCTTTAATAACAGAACATATTCTATAAAACTTCTAGAGGTTCTGTCTAGATGTTCAGTTTTTTTTGTGCTTATATAAAGCCTTCTAGAGCCTAGTCAAGTGTGAAAGTATAAATGAATAACAGGAGCATTTTATTCTCTTATTTAATGATCTGAGGCATGTCGCTCCATGCCTGGGATTTCTTCTTGGCCAATTCCATCCAAGATGGCTCCTCAGAGACTGAAAGAGTTTGTCGTTTCTGTGGAGTTTTCTCTTCTTTGTCGGTCATCAAGGACAACGGTGAAGCTGCAAAGAGAAAAAATTATGAAAAATGCTTTGCGACATATATATTCAAGTCTATTTCACATATGCCAAAACATTTATTAAACAGTGCTAAATGAACCCTTAAAGGCCCCTGGCCCAGATGGTCTAACCAGGGAATATTATAAGAGTCTATCCGTTAGATTGACTGATTCTTTGACTGCTCTATTTAATGCGATTTTACAATCACGCTTCCTCCCTAGATACTTTACTGACGCTATTATTAGTTTGATTCCTAATATAGGTAAAAACCCTCATCTCCCAGAATCTTATAGGCCCATATACCTTTTAAATGTAGATTACAAACTTTTTACAAAGATTTTGGCGGATAGGCTTAAGACGCTTATTGCCCTTGGTGGTGCACCCTGATCAAACACGCTTTATTTTGGGTTGTCATTCTACTGGCAATATCTGCAAAGTTATTTATCTAGCTCAGTGGCTGGGGTTTTCTGGGAACTCAGATTCCAGTTTTATCTTTTCCTGCAAAAAAAGGCCAACGACCTTGTGTCGTAGGATCATGTTTTCACTACGCTTCAGGGATTTGGGTTCCGGAAGTACCTTATTGTGGATTTTATAATCCTTTAGTTCTAGAATAATGTGTAATGGTTATCTTTCTGACCCTGTCTGTTCGCACAGAGGCACCTGCCAGGGCTGCCCATTATCCCCAATTCTTTCACCCTTGCGATTGAACCCTTAACCACAGCCTTACATCACTTGCCACAGTTTAGAGGCATTCGGGTGGGTAAACATGAGATTAAATTGGCTTTATTTGCAGATGACGTATTGCTTTTTGGCTCCGATCCCTTGGTGTCTATCCCTGCAATTTTACAAACAATTAAGTTATTTGGTTCTTTTGCGGGTACCATATTAATGCTGCCAACTCTGAGCTTCTTCCTGTTACTCCAACTGCCTCTTCACTCTTGCCCTCGTCTTACCAATTTCATCTCGTCACATCTAAATTGAAATATCTAGGTATCTATATTCCTGTAAAGCTTTCCAATTTATACTCCTCCAATTTCTCACTGGTGATACTCAATAGAACTCAGTTACTCTGTTTGGACTTCTCTTCCTTCGTCCTTGCTAGGTCATACAGCAATACTTAAAAGTATAATTTTCGGAATAATAAGAAACCCCAAATTATTTTGCTAAACTTAAATTACAGCATAAAGATGCAGAGCTGGCAATCCCTGATTTACTGGCTTTTTCTAGAGCTGTTGCTTTTCGCTATATTTTAGACTGGCTTCTAGCTCGTTCCACTTATGCTAATTTTCACTTTGGACAAGCCATGGTATTTCCCTGCGATCTTAGAGCTCTGCTTAACACTCCTAAATGTTCCCCTCCTCCCTCCCTGAAAACTAATCTACTCTTTTGGGACTCGTATCAGGCGTGGTGGGCTATAAACAAGTTGTTGCGTAGGAACCAAACCCATTCTAGGCATATTCCCTTTTGTGGTACTCCCTGCTTCATGCCCCCCACAGACAATATTAGATTCTCCCATTGGCAGACTAAAGACATTAGTGCTATAAAATATGTCTTTGATCTGCGTGGTCACTTTCTTTCGTTCCAAGAGTTGGTAGACAGACAGTTTTTTTTTATATTCATCATTTTATTCAATCTCTTCTGGAGACTAAGGACCCTTCATTAGTCCCTAACCTCCCTTCTTGGTTTAATTTACGCTGTTCCTTATAGAACTATATTTTTGTACTGGGATTTAGGGCCTATAAATTTAGAAAAAAACTTTGGACATCCTCCCTTACTAAATGGTCTTTTGATTGTCCCCAAATACTGCAAGTTAAAGACTTATTAGGTAAACTCCCCCTCGTACTGAAATCTCTACATTCTGCGCAATTGCAAGAAATTCACATAAAATTTGTTCACAGGGCCTACATCTCTCAATGCCAGACAAAGCATATGGTTTTGTCTGAATGAAGTTGTTGCCCAAAATGTAACTGAATTGCTCTTTCACAATTTCTGGCAGTGCCCTAAATTGAAAAAAAAAAATATATAAAATTCTCTGGTTTATCAATACTACGTTTGGTTTACATTTAACCCTAGACCCAAGGGCAATAAGGTTTGATTTTTTTTCTTTTTGGGCTCTGCACTCTGAGCAAAGACACCTTACCTCATTTCTCACATCAGGTCCCGAAAAATAATCCCCGTTAAGTGTCGGTGTTGGGCCGGACTTCGGGGCTAATTGGATAGACCAGGGGGATCTATTAGCACCCGAACAATTTTTGGGGTTAATTAGATACCACTCTTAGAGTGTCAATACACTCTTCCTGATGTTGAGAGAAATGTAACAGATTATAAAACGGGGTACTTATATTGAAACTTTAGACCACTACAAGCAATAACATCTTACACCTCTTTGAATCTACTAACTAGTATTTATACAGCCAATTGTTCTCTTCCCAACCTGACTGAATTATCATCGGTATAAATAACAGTGACTGTTTTATAATGTTGTACCTTTTTTTTCTGTACTTTTTCATGGCTTCCTGGTGGAAAATGTGTCTATCTCACCCTGTTTTTATGTACAATTTTTGGTTCTTTATGCACCGACATGTACTCTGTATGGTTCCTGATTATGATCACTATTTCTCCTATTTGCTGTGTTGTCATTGTTGCCTTCACGATATAGGTTTGTCTTTCTTGAAAAACCTCAATAAAATACATTTAAAAAAACAGCTGTGCTAAATGTTCAGGTTGTAGAAAAGTAAAAAGATATGAACTACTATAAATGTGATAAAATTTGAATTATTTTTTTTCTTTATAAGTCACAGACAGAAGACCAGGTATCAGAGTTTGGAATAAACTCCTATAAACAAAACACAATTTTAATGTTGTAATTAGGATATATAACCGCTAACTCTAGTGAGGTATGCTGTATGTGCATAGTATAGGAGTTCTAAGCAAAGACCTCTATTATTACGATCATCATTTGCAAGGTGCCATGACATGTATGCAGCGCCATACACGGGTAAACATAGTATTGCAGAACAACAGTGCATGGGTTCAATATGCAACAATTGAATATGTACATAACACAACAGAGTATGAGAGGCACAGTGGCATACAAGATTAAAAAAAGACAAAAACATGGCAAATACAAATTAATAGATGCAATTTCAACTAAATCGCATGGCAGGCAGAAGAATTTGGCACAGGGCATAAAAGACATGACAAACATGAACACAACTGTTATGCAGAATAAGAAGGATGCAGCTTGACTAAAGTGTATACTAAATCAAATCAGCATAAGACATGAGATGGACACTAAAGGAATATGGAGAGTGGATAGATGTGAAATATGAGGTGAATCCTGTGCCGAGAGCTTATTTACTAAGGGATGGTGTATGAGACAATAGGAGCCAGTGGGACTATGGGCCTAGGGGAGAGAAGTGAAGTGCTGGGACCTGGAATGGTGCGGCCTAATAGGGTCAAGTGTGGTAGAAGGGCCTAGATGGTCCTGGAGCCTGGAGGGTTCTGGGAGTGGAGTAGTCCTATTGGAGACGAGATGGAAGGTCTGGGACCTGAATGGTCCCAGGGGCTCCAATGCATCTGGACTAGTGGGTATAGTAAGGCTCACTGCAAGTCTCTCGCCGTCCCCGGGTGGTGCGATGATGGCTCATCATGGCCAGGCAGTAGTGCGCTACATGGAGGCAGGAGCCCTCGGATCAGACATCCAGCAGCGGGCACGCAGATACTGTCACCTCCACAGATGAGAATGCTGCCCTATGGTGGAATCGGCTCAGGCAGGCCTAACGTTGATGCTGTGCTCCTTGAGATCAGCGTGGAGGAAGTTGAGCTTGGTGGATAGGCCAAAGCCACAGTCTCGAATAAGTGCTGGCAGGCAGCATTCATGCAGTCCAGAGGATGGACGTAAAGTTGCAGTCTGAAGTGGAGGAGAGGTAGGTGATAGAGCAGGTCCTGGGTTACTCCAGATGGTTTGGGGTCCCCAGTGTAGGTCTCACTCAGATATGTCTGCTCCTCCTATGGAAGATTCATTCTAACTGTCCTAAACTAGTTCCTCCCCTCCCACCCCATCTACAGTTGTGGCACACAAATTAAGCAGTGAGAAAAAATGGGGACGTTATTGGTTGATGTGACTAAGGACCTGATTCAGAGAAGCATGCAATGCCGATATTTTTGCAGTTGAGTGATTATCTGTAAACTGCGCATGCATCTGAGTCGCACTGAGCAAGCTTTAACATTACCATAGTCGTACGTAACATGTTTTTGCTCGCAGAGTGACCGATAGTCAGGGAGAGTTTGTGGGAGGTTGCAGGGAGTGGCGGCAAAGAACGTAGGATTGTTGCACCTGTTTTGGGGCGTGTCACTGCCTGCATCTGCGATCCTGTACGCAGTGACAATGGCTCCGGTATCTTAGTTCCCTCGACCATTGTGAGTAGCCATAGGGTTACTTAGAGCTGTAATAATCCTCTGATCTGCGACTGATTGCGTCTTTGTACGCAGATGCTTAGATTTGCAAAGCCACAGGTGGCCATCACAATACAAATCTCGGCGGCTGCGGCATTTGCATAGCATCTGCGTACACGGACACAGCAGCGGCCGCATTAGCGTACATCTTTGCATAAGGCCCTAAGTTACAGGACACCATTACCCCACTGTAACTGTGATTATCTCAGATGCCCAAAGTCTCCACAATATAGGTTAGCAGCAATTGATTGATTAATAAAAGTATAAACATGTGAAATTCCCAAGAGAGCACAAAAATATATACTATTTTATTACACATGAATAATAAATAAAAATAAACCATAGAATTGAAAAAAAGCACATACAAATAAACATGAAAATTTGTCTGGATCAGAAAGGCTGAGTTAATCATAAACCAAATGGTGAATGCAGAGTAATGGTTCATCATAAAATACACCTAATCGACAGGGCCATAACTAGCGGTGAACGAGTGGTGTTGCCACCCAAAGACTACGGCATGGCACCTGTATTGTGCTTGCTGGGAGCCATCCAGAGCTTCAGGTTAGTCAGTTACTTCCTGGTCCTGGCGGCCTCCAACCCATTGTCATGACATCAGGATAATGATGGTGAGCCCAGGGCTCATTATCACCCCACTATACAGCCCTGCTGATCAACTCCATATTTTAGGATGAAATATAATAATAAGGTTCATGATCTCTTCAAAATTATGGTCTGCTGACCCACATGGCACCAAGGATAAAAAAATACATTGAAAAGAGGGGTAAATAGTGTCAGATATAAACGACCAGCTGATTAATATCTATTAGGCAGGAATTCCATGATCTGACACCTATATAATTGCCAGCACATAAGCAGAGTGTCAAAGAGTCTTTATAAGAGCAGTGTGACTGGCCCTGATAGTGTCTGCACCACATTTATACAAGTGTCAGTATTAGGGATGTTAGGGACCCACCTGAGGAGGTCACCGTGACGTGGTAGGTGGGCAAACATCTTTGGCCAATCATGTACTAACAACCTCTATAGAAAACCATGTTAATTAACTGTTTATTATATATATTTTTATACTTATTATTCTAAGGGCAGGATGTACTAAAGTAAAAATGCGGTAAAAACCCCATTTTCGGGGTTTTTACCGCATTTCCATATGCACTAAGCCCCGGCCACCCTATTATCGGTGCGGAGGGTAACGCCAGAAAACCCTATCGTTACCCTATAGAAGCCTATGGGCTTCTTACTGCACCTAACACTTCGCCGCCCCCTGCTAGCCCCGCCATTGCCAGCCCTGGCCCTCACTCACCTGAGTGTCCTGCGTGCTGGCCCGTGCTCCTCCTGGGTCCTCCACCTCCTCCTAATCATCTTCCGGGTGCAGGGAGGAGGAGGAGCCCGGGACTTCCTGCACAGGTCACCAGGAAGTTCCCGGAGCTCGGAGGGGACGGGGTCCCACGGAGACCCACTCACCCGCCGTCGGCTGCTTCGCAAAGGGCAGCTCTTATTGCAAGAGTTGTCCTTTGCGATACTAATCACATATGTTAGTACATATGCGATTAGTAAGGTTGCGGTGACTGGTGGAATGGTCACCGCAACCTTAGTACATCCCGCCCTTAGTACTTAGAGTGTGCATCTGCTTCCCCCCTTCTTTCTGCATTAGAACTACAGGTCTCAGCATGGTAGCACCTCTTATTATGTTGAAATTAGGATGTGCAGCCCATCCCCCCCCCCTTTTTTCCAGTGTCTCCACCACCTCAGTTTACACTTGTAGATCTTAGTATAAGGGCCGTATTCAATTAGAAGCGAAAAGACGTTTTCGCATGGTTTTTAGCAATAATTTCGCACACATACAACAGGATCAAACACTGGTGTATAACTGTAGCTCCACATTGGTGTTGTAAGGTATAACAAATGAATTTCTAGTGTATTTGCTCTTATTTAGGAATGCTACATATGTGTATGCAATAGCACGTAGAGCGCACAGACACCTGTATAATATGTACTTTTTATTATGCGAGACAATATAAACTTCATGTACGCAATACACTGTTGTACTGAATCTGCATGCAAAAACTCTAAATATTTGTAAAGCTGATAGTGCGGAGCTTCACAAATAAACAACTATGATGAGTCATACTCCTTGGACCCACAGGCATAAGGTTGCAAAGGTCTTGAGAGAGCTCTTTGCCTTTACCCATCATGAGATGTTTCTTGTGTGACACCTTGGTAATGAGACACCTTTTTATAGGCCATCAGTTGGGACTGAACAAGCTTATATTAATTTGCACTGACAAGGGGCAGGATTGCTTTCTAATTACTGATAGATTTCAGCTGGTGTCCTGGCTTTCCATGCCTTTTTGCAGCTCCCTTTTATCAATACTTTTTCCCTGTGTCATTTCACATTATTACACATAATTAATTTATGGACATCTATGGTTTGATTTCTTTGCATGTGTGGATTGCATGGGTTGCTGCTGACATTTGGTGAAAATGTCATTACCATAGCCCCATTATAAATATATTTACTGAGAAAAATGTTGATGTGTTCAATACATATTTTTCCCGCTGTATTTACAGTACAGTATTGTGTTTCTGTTGGATATATGCATGTATTGGAGATTTTAGGGTACCCTGTCTGTGGGGGGGAACATGCATTTATATAGGATACTTTATGTAGCGCATACAGCCCCATACACTATAAGTAACTCCCACACACATTCATTAACCCATGCTTATGGCCAGAATAGGTAAACGGTCATCTGTCAGTGACATGCCCTTTTAATTCTAGTTGCTGATGGGTATAGATAACTTTCTTATTTGTGGATTATTGTATGTACTTTATTAGAGGGAGAGGAAAAAGCTGCCTGCTATCTGTCTTTATCATTGTGTAATGAGGATGTTAGAGATGGTTTCATGAAGCTCGTGGCTGATACATGGTGCTGCACTGCCCATACCCTTGAGCTGATGTGTATAACGCAAGCCATGCACAGAGCATTATAGGAAAGAAGCGTTATTACAGAAACTCCCAAATCAGTCTGTGTGTGGCCAGAATGCACAGCAATGGCCATCAGGATGAAACATATGTTCTGAAAAGTCCAGTCAGCAGATGTTGTCTGGTCCTGTAGACACTAAAAGTGGGTGTCTCAGTCCTTGCACATTTGGATGCATGAATATACACCAGGGAAGATCTTTGTAGCAGCATTAGAATAAAGTCACAGACATAACTGCAGCAAAAGACACAAGGAAGTCCACAACTGCATCCTCAGAATCAGGCCCTATGAGGACAGATCCCGCCCCCTCGACAGACCCCACCTCCATTAGGGTTGCTTCCAGAAATTTCTCGGGCTGGTTTTCCATCCCATTCCGTCCCTGTCGCTACTACATGCAATAGTTTTATCAGAATATTTCGACTAGAACCTTTTGACTAGCCTAAAATGTGTTGCCTTTGCTGTGTTATAGGCCGATTAGTACTGAATGATGTGGAGGTACAGTGGCTGTGAAATTTTTCCCAAACTTCAATGTCCCAGAGCCGGATGAACGCTCTCCTTAGATTGAACCAGGGTTTCCCAAACTTGGTCCTTAAGGCCCCCTAAAAGTCCAGTTTTTAAGGATATCCATGCATGAGCAGTGGTGGGTAAATCAATCTGAGGTACTAATGAAGTCACCTGTGCTTAAGCATGGATTATCCTTAAAACCTAGACTGTTAGGGTGCCTTGAGGACCGAGTTTGGGGAACACTGGATTAAATAATCATTTGCAGAAGGTAACCTAGATAAACTATTATGTATAATATAGTGTGACCTTGGGAGCCTTGACACTATAACAGCAGCTGATCAGTTAAAAAAAAAAAAAAAAGGTTACACCCAACAGTAACCCCTCAGAAATATATATAGAAAAGCAATGTAATAACCAGTCGGCACTAGTGTCACTACCTTGAGGAAGAGAGGTGAACCTCTCTGAACGTGTTGGTTGGAGTGTGACTATACTGAGGGATTGAAAAAAAAAGGATTCCAGACTTTCTTCTCAGACAAAAGGTGTCCCCGTGAGGTTTCTGGAGACCGCCAACGTATAACATCTACGGGCCCTTTATATGAGGGAGATCTGGTAATTTCCCATTACATAACCTGTTACAGCATCAAGCTGAATTACATGCACTAGAGCAAAATTTACATATTGACGTTATATGATCAAAATTTTATATTTTAGAAGAAATAAATTGTGTTTACCTTATTACACTATGGTTTTGTGTTTGATCAGGTGTCTTACATGATCTACACGCTTGGAACGAAACAGACCACTTGTGATTTAAAGATGAAGAATTAAGGGAAGTACTCTTTATCTTTTTGTTTTAAGTTCATGACACTAGCGCCGAATGGTTATTACATTGCTTTTCTATATAAACCTAGATAAACTGTTACGTCCATCACAAAAAAACAACTTTGTAAACAAAGTCACCTCCTATTTCCCCGCGTCCATGTGACCATATTTTGGCACAGGTGCGTCTGTGACTTTATGCAATATACTAGTATAAGCCCTTCCCTGGTGTACAGCCTTGAGTCTGTTTGTGCAACAACTGTGAAGCCCACTTTGTACATCTTTAGATACAAAAATCCTGCTTGGTGCGTATTTAGGCACCATGGTAACGCACCAGCCCCAGGCTAGCTGCAGAATCTCCGTCAGAGCATGGCCTCTAATGTTTGCAATTAAGGGTCTGAGTTGGCAATGGGTTCTGCGACATATCATACCCATTATCACTCCCATATCATACCCATAAGATGATATATCTCAGCGCATCTGAATAGACATCTCCCAGTCACCGGCCAGGAACGCCCAATACATTTCTGAGACTGTGAGTCTAAATCCATTCAGCGACTATGTGACACATCCGCTGTGCACATTTTTAGCGAGATGAATGCGCAATTATAAAGCATGAAACATTTGCGTGAATATCTGCATTTGCATCCAACAAAGAATCAGCCCATTGTGTTTCCCTTCCCAACAGCCCTCCCTCATACCTAGACCTATGTTTCCATTTTCTATATTTTTTCTTCTAGAAGGAGATAAAGCACAACAATTTTAATCATTATCTATTTAAAAGAATGATGGAGATGGTGCTGCTACAATATTGTAACACCGATACGGTTATCCAAGACTTCAGCTAGCTAGCTTACAAGCAAAGCTGGTCAGTGACTGGAGCAGCAATGATCAGCCAATAAGAGATAGCAGGCAGAAACTCTGTAATGAGTCCTTTAGTTTGGTACGGACATAACTCGCAGAATTAATACTCGTGAATGGTGAGGTGTAGGATATGAAGATAACTTATTGTGATGGTTCCACATTAATATACATCTGAATGGCAATTCAATTTTAAATTGTGGACTTCCTGTGATCATGTATATTTGTGTGCGGAGCCTTACAGGTATATGTAGCGTACAGCATACTAATATACTGTACAGTATTTGTGGGGGTGATGGCAGAATGTGAGATTTTACCTAATAATTGCTAGGAGCGAGGACACAATAAGGTATACGGATTCCTTACACAGTGTTTGTGCTTTGGAAAATAACAGAGAACAGCAATGTGTTGCTATATTCTGAAAGTAAACCAGACTGTGAGAACAGCCCCTTCTCACCATGCACAGGATGTGGCAGTGTGTTTGCTCTTTGTCTCTGCTCTGCGGGTTTGGTTTCAGAAGAAGCTGCAACAGCCGTGTTTGTGGTTTTGTTCTGGAATAGGTCAGTCTGCTGCTTCCGGTGAACCTAAAAAGACATTGGAGGGGGACATTTTGTGTTAAACAACGTGACTTACATATCACACAACAGACAACTAGGCAGGAGCTGTGGAAATTTCCACAAGAACCAAGAAGACATTTGTTTTCTTATTTGAAACAGTTGTGAGGAATTACCTCTGTTCTATCTTTGTTTTGTTTTTCAGGCTCCTGGCTTACAATTCTTTGTGCATAGATGGGATGCTCTTCCCTAAGGCTTTGCTGTTTCTGTAGAGCTATGGACCTCCAGGCAGGTAGTGCTTTGCTCTCAGACTCTGCTGTCACTACAGGAGGAATGCTTTTCTCTGCAATCACAAAAACAGTGTCAGCATGTGTTCTACATCCTTTACACTGATATAATTACCAAATGATCAAACAAGGTCATCATAGATATAGTAGTAGTTGTAGGCTATCTGAACAAATCTGTCTACTGCATGAGAACTGCAGCCCACATAATCCAATTACTGCCATTTATTTGATCACTTGATATAAACTGTGTTGATACTTTATAGTAAGTAGATATAATAACTGGTATGGCAATGAGCACAGCTGTGCCTAGGATGCCCTTATTGAACTCTGCCTATGTGACAATGCCCTGTCACAAACCAGTTCCGCCTCTTTGGGCGCAAGTGTAAATGCCATGGAAATCTGTCCCGCGCTCTATTTTACATTTGTTAGACCCTTAAGTGACCTTCACAAATTGCTAAAACGATTCGCTCTGTATGAGTTCGCCATCAGCATGCTTGTTGTTCATGAATTCTATAAATATAATTACAATTTGTGTAACCCTTTATGGAAATTATTACTACATTTTATATATAGAGCACCACAAGTGGTCCGCAGCACCGTACATACAGTACAGGGTGCACAGAACATTACTTTACAATACAGTAACCAAAATATAAACAGAGCACAAGTAACAAATAGCAACAGAATTCTGTTGGCAGTCATTGAAGTGCTTAAGAAGGCTGTAAGACAGTGGGGAGGAGGACCCTGCTCTTAGGAGCTTACAATCTAGGGGAGAGGGGAGACAGACAGATGACATGAGGCAAGAGTGTGTAGAGGGGGACCTGAGTGCAGGAAGTAAGCATGGTAGAGATGGCTGAGTTGGGAGGGACAGAGACCTGGTAGCATGGTTATGTGGTGGAAGGGTATGCTTTGTTGAACAGGTGGGTTTTCAGTGCACATTTGAAGCTCTGCAAGGTCGGGGAGAGCCTGATCGAGCAAGAGAGCTCATTCCAGTGGAGGGGGGCTGCACGGGCAAAATCTTGGACACGAGAATGAGATGAAGTAACGAGGGTAGAGGAGAGGTAACAGTCATTGGCAGACCAGAGTGAGCATGTAAGGAGATGAGGTAGGAGATGTAGGGAGCAGTTCAGTTAGAGAGGGCCTTGTATGTGAAGGTGAGGAGTTTGAAGAGGATTCTGTAGGGGAATGGGAGCCAGGGCAGGTTTTGGCATAGGGGAGCAGCGGAAGTAGAACGGTGGGAGAGGAAGATAAGTCTAGCTGCAGCATTGAGAACAGATTGCAGGGGAGCAAGATGGCAACGTGGGAGGCCAGTAAGGAGAAGGTTGCAGGAGTCGAGCCGAGAAATGATTAGAGAATGAATAATCAGTTTGGTAGCATTCTGGGAGAGGAAAGGCCTAATGCGAGTGATATTGCATAGCTGGAACAGACAGGATTGAGCCAGAGATTCAGTGTGGGGGGTGAAGGAGAGGGTGGAGTCAAGGGTGACACCTAGGGTGCACCTTCTGTTATGTGTGATGTAGTGTGCCACTGGCATGCCTAACTACAATCACACAATCTGTGGGATTAGGTATAAATACAGGTACTTAGTCATGCTTATATTGAAAAGGAATACTATTAATCCAGTGAATAAAATGAAATTTAAAAATTGTACATAAATGATAATTAGAGGGTGCCAAGAGGGGGTGGGGTTGCTACTTAGCACACAGGTTTCTACTCACTGTGGGTCTGGTGTTAGCTTATTATGGTGGGTAAGGAATGGGCTATAGCACATCAGTGACCTCGGCTGAGCAACATTAAACGCTGTGCAAAGTGACCCTATTGCTATTGGCCTTACCCCTTGTAGGCTGCATGCAGAGCCTTGGCCCTTACAAAACTGTGCTCTTAACCTGGATGGATCCAGGCGTGCCTCATACCTTGAGGCTGCGAGCATAGCATGGGGATGGAAAAAGCAACAGGGCCTGGAATTACTCTTGGTGGCCCTAATGAGAATATTGTAAATCACAAAATAGGAAAAACAAATTGGTTCAAAATGAACATAAAGGCCTTCCTCCAAATGGCCATTTTCTAGGCTATGCTATTTTCAATAACAACACATTCAAAGGAAGTGTCACTTTTGAGTCAAATGCAAACTGACGTTTTAGGAAGCTGTATATTACATCATGAGTTATTATTGTACCCATCTACAGCTACACTTCTAGAATTGTATTAATTATGTGATCATTTATTGTCCTTATTTACTGTGCTGCCAAATGATTAAAACATAACTGTGTATTAAATTTGCACAGGAAAAATAAAATAAAAAATAGTTGAAATTAACTTTTGGATGAAGAATACAAACTATTGATGCTTGTTATCTACCATTACATTCAAAATAACCACAACAAAAAGAGCAGTAGAAAACAGAGTTTTCTATAGTTGGATTAGACATGATGTGTTGTTGGAAGGCAATTAACACGACAACGCAGGACATCACCACCACCTACGCCTCGCATCCCCCTAGCGGCGTGCAGGAGAATATGTGATTGTTGGGCTACCGTTTGTACAGGTGAGGTGTGCACCGCACATAACATGATGTAACATCACCTGAATTGAAATGTGGAGAACATCTTACCAATGTTTTTTTGTAAATTGGGTCTTCTATCAGGAACTTTCTGTTCAACCTTGGCCTCAGAAGATTTTAATTTCTTCTCTTGACTGGATCCAGAATCTGCTGCTTCTTTATTTATGTTATTGTCAGCAACTGTTATATTTTGCAAAACAGGCTTTTTGGGCAGTGATGATCTTGCTTGTGACTCTTCAATTACATCTACTTTACATTCACCTTTCTCAATTATGGAGCTGTGCTCAGTGTGCACACCTTCATTTAATTTGTCCTTGGAGACTGGCAAATGCCCTGTGTTTTCCTGTTTAAACTCTGCACTGTGTCTCTTCACTGTGCTTGTGGTTGGGTTTATGCCATCCCTGTATCTAAGGGATAGGGATGTGGATCTTAGCTTTACAAAAAAAGGGTTCTTGTCTTCAGTATCTGTTTGTAAGTCAGTAACCACAGATAAATCATTGGTATCTGGCACAGCACTCTGGTTTGGTGTAATGTTACTAAAGATTGCCTTGTCTACAGCAGACATAGTCTCAGGGTCAGCCAAGGTCTCCCTTTTCCTACCTGTGGGTTTATTTTCAGTATGGGTGGTAGCAGTTTTGGATTCCTCTTTCCATGTCTCAGTTTTAGAAGTACCTGGTTTCAGGACAGATAACTTAATGTTTTTCAGAGCATCACCCTCAGCAGTTGCTTTTAACGTAAAGCTGCCAGTCCGAGGCCTTTCCCAGGCTGCTGATACAGAGAACTTTCTTTGTGCACCCGTTTCTGGGGGTGACTTTTCTGATTTTTTCTCTATATTCCCAAGCTGGTTATTTTCTTTATCAGAGAAAGGTTGTTCAGTTGTATTCTGGCTCTTTTCAGACAATGAATTCTGAAAAAGTCTTCTCCTAGTAACGAAGGATTCCTGGGGATGTCCAAGAGGTGCAGTCCTTGATATCGGGACTACTATCTCCTGTGCAATAGGTGGCTTGTCATTGACGTCACCTGGTACCTTGCTCTCAATAACTAAGCGTTTATCATTACTAGCTAAAAGTGTTATGGGATAGACATCTTTATCTAAGGCAGTCAAGTTAGCAGAGCCAATACTTGTTCTCCTACCTGACGAACCCATCAATTCATTCTGATCATTAATATTTCCATCTAATGCTGGATTTGTAGCCCGTGAGACATTTTCAGACTGCAGGGTTACTGTGGTGACTACATTCAGTCCTAGTGACCTGTCCTGCACTGCTTCTGGAGGAGCCACTATGGTCCCCAAAGACACTTCTTCACTATCTTCTAATGGTGAAGTAGAGTTTCCATTAAGGCTGTCTTCATTGTGCAGATGGAGATCATCATTTTTATCAGGAGTCTCTACTGATACAGACGTAGTCTCTTCTAATGTATATGTTGTAACATCTTCCTCTTCCATACAGGTCAAATCGACCAGTGAGTCTTCTTGTAGTGTCTGGAAAAAAAAAAAGAAAAATGAAAAAAAACTGTAATGCCACATTGAAACAAAAGCCAAAACAAAGGAAAATGGGTCACAATGGATTGGTAACACATATGAAGTACATTTCTAACATAACTTAACTATATATTTCTACTCGTAGAATTCTAAGTTGATTTTGTTTTTTGTCACCTCAACTACAGTTGTAGATTATCAAAAAGTAATTAGCGGTTTTAGAATGTACTGTTCTTTAGAGGTTTAGGTGGGCCATCACTTCTATATTCAGTGGGCATTATGTATTGAGATTTGACATGTATTACTGCATGGTTTTGGAAGTCACATTAGAATTAGAAGTCAAGCAAATAAGATCTTAGACTTGTGCCTTCAATAATCCACTCTTCCTTCTGCAGCAATTCTTCTACCACTCACTTATATTTACTGCCTCCCCTGATATGGGATCGGTATGAAATACCGACAGTCGGGATCCTGACAGGGTTAACATACCGACACTTGCTGGTCAGTATGCTAACCCTCCCCCTCTCCCTACCCCAACGTTCCCTCTTTGGTGCCTAACCCTAACCTCCCCCCCCTAGTGCCTGAACTTAACCTCCCCCATCCCCGCACCCTAAACCTAACAGTCCCCCCTTACTGCCTAATCTTGACCCTCCTCCTAGTGCCTAATCCTAGCCCCTAAACCTAACTCTCCGCCCAACTTCGCTACTTACCTTCGGCATCCCGGCAGTTGAGATGCTGGCGCCAGGATTCTGACCAGCGTCGGTATTGTGGCGCCGGTAATGTAAGCGTTGGCATCCTGACCACCGGGATGCCGAACGCATCCCCCCTGATATATCTGCCATGCACATTTTTACCACACTTGGCAAGACCTTTATTGTTCTATATTGTCCACACCAAATGTATTCCTATACCTAGGGACTAAATTGAAGCACTGAGTGATAATTCACTTAACTAAACAATACCCAGTGAGCTGGACATAAGATCAGCAAATTATTAATTTACACACAGAGGTTATATAACAACAATACAAGATGTAAAAAAAAAACATACACCCTCCAGATTCACGACACTAACTATACAACTTTAGGATTAGAAAGTGATTGGTGTGCAAATCACTATGGCTAACCTAGGCAATACATCTCCTGAAGGGTCTAAGATCAGTGACATTTACATACTAATCACTACCTAAACCCAAAATTGTATAATTAGTATGCTGATCTGGAAGGCGTATGCTTTCACATTTTGATCTTTTTACATCTTTATGTTTTTATATCACTTCTATGTGTAAATTATTAATTTGACGATCTTATGTCTGGTTCACAGGGTATTATTTAGTTAAGTGAATGATCAAGCAGCGCTTCAATTTTATTTAGTTCCTTGATTTTATTATTTTTGGGAAACGGACAAAATGGGATTTTGGTACCTACCGGTAAATCCTTTTCTCTGATTCCACAGGGGACACTGGAGGTGCTTACGCTGGGGTATAGAGGCGTGGATAACTGGAGCTGGCACTTTAAATAATTTAGAAGTGTGAAGCTCCTCCCCCTCTATGCCCCACCAGCCCTCAGTTTAGAAAATGAAAACCGAGAGTAGATTGAGAACAAGCTGAGTAAACAAAAAAAAGGAGAGAACAACAAACATGACAGAAGCATCCAACATACGGAACGAGCCGAACAGGTGGGCGTCCAGTGTCCGCTGTGGAATCAGAGAAAAGGATTTACCGGTAGGTACCAAAATCCCAATTTCTCTTTCATCCACTAGGGGACGCTGGAGGTGCTTACGCTGGGGACGTCCCAAAGCTTTCCCCACGGGCGGGAGCGCTCTGTGGCACCTGCAGAACAAGGCGGCCAAAACGGGATGCCGAAGTAGCAAACGTATCAAATTTGTAAAACCTGACAAACGTGTGAACTGAAGACCAAGTGGGCGCACGGCACAATTGTGACGTGGAGGCTCCTCTACCGGCCGCCCATGATGCACCCACAGAACGTGTGGAATGAGCCGAAATGGACGAAGGAGGCCGACGGTCAGCACTATCATAAGCCTGATGAATAGTCAGCCGGATCCAACATGCCAAAGTCTGCTTAGACGCCGGCCAACCCCTCCGAACAGCATCATAGAGGACAAAAAGCGACTCAGACTTACGGAGGGACGCTGTCCTGGCAACATAGATGCGGAGAGCCCTAACCACATCCAAGGTAGAAGATCCACCAGAGTCCTCCAGCAACAACGGTACCACAATAGGCTGATTGATATGGAAAGCCGACACAACTTTGGGAAGGAAAGTGGCTACCGTCTGGAGTTCCGCCCTATCAGCATGAAACACAAGGTAAGGTGGCTTACAGGACAGAGCACCCAATTCCGAAACTCTACGAGCTGAAGCGAGAGCCAGGAGGAGGACAGTCTACCAAGACAGGTACTTAAGATCGACTTCCTCCAAAGGTTCAAACATGGGCGACTGAAGAAACAGAAGCACTAAGTTTAGGTCCCAGGGAGCTATCGGAGGTACAAAAGGAGGCTGCACGCTCAAGACCCCTTGAAGAAATGTCTGCATCTCAGGAATGAGGGCCAATTTTCTTTGAAAGAAAATGGAGAGGGCAGAAACCTGCACCTTTAGAGTTCCCAGCCGAAGGCCAGAATCCAGACCCGTCTGAAGGAAAAGCAGAAACCGGGACAACCGAAAAGTTCTAGACGGAAGACCCCGACTGGAACACCATGAGATATAAGCACGCCAGATGCGATGATAATGCGCAGCCGAAACTTGCTTCCTGGCGCGTAGCATGGTGGGAATAACCGCGTCTGGGATGCCCCTGCGTCTTAGGATATCGGTTTCAAGAGCCACCCCGTTAAACGCAGTTCGCTAAGTTGGGGTGTATGAATGGACCCTGCTGTAGAAGATCCGGGCGTAGAGGAAGGGGCCATGGATCGTCTGACAATAGGGACCGAAGGTCCGAGAACCAACTTCTCCGAGGCCAGTTCGGAGCTACGAGAATTACAGAGGCTGATTCTTGTTTTATCCTTTTTAGAAGACGAGGAAGAAGCGGAATCGGAGGAAAAAGGTAAACTAAGTCGTAGATCCACGGACTCGTCAGGGCGTCTACCGCTTCCGCCTGCGGATCCCGAGTTCTTGAGACTTATACTGGGAGCTGACGATTCAATCGCGACGCCATGAGGTCCACCTGAGGACATCCCCATCGACGTATCAGCGCGTTGAACACCTCTGGACGAAGCTTCCATTCCCCGGGATGCATATCCTGTCGATTTAGGTAATCTGCTTCCCAGTTGTCCACACCCGGGAAGAATACCGCCGACAGGATTACTGACTGTTTTTCGGCCCACCGAAGGATCTGAGTTGCTTCCCGCATAGCCATGCGACTCCGAGTCCCTCCTTGGCGGTTGATGTAAGCGACGGCCGTCGCGTTGTGGAACTGAACTCTTACCGGACGAGCCTTTAGAAAGTCTGTTGTCTCTATCAGAGCATTGTAAATTGCTCTGAGTTCCAACACATTTATGGGCCACTTCTGTTCTAGAGGGGACCATCGACCCTGAAAGTGATAATCGAGGACTACTGCTCCCCATCCTCGAAGGCTGGCATCCATTGTTACGATGATCCAGTCCCACACTCCGAATCTTCTGGCCGCTAACAGATTGTTGGATTGTGTCCACCAAAGAAGGGCCACTCTGGTAACTGGGCTCAGACGGATCTGTCGATGAAGAAGCAGATGAGACCCTGACCCCTGTGTTAGCAGGTCCAGCTGAAACACCCTGGAGTGGAACCGGCCAAACTGTAGTGCCTCGAAAGCTGCTACCATCTTCCCCAAGAGACGCAGACAAAGAAGCAGGGACACCTTCCTTGTTCTGAGGACCAGCTGAACTAACAACCGGATATCCCGGGCCTTATCTATTGGAAGAAAAACCCTTTGTGAGGCCGTATCCAAGATCATGCCCAGAAACAGAAGTTTCTGGGACGGATTGAGATTTGATTTCTTGAAGTTGATTATCCAACCGTGTTGGATTAGTGTCTCATATGTCAGTAAAGCCTGATTTGATAGAAGAGATACCGATGGAGCCTTGAGTAACAGGTCGTCCAAATAAGGGATTATGGCCCTCATTCAGAGCCGTACGCTCTGAGCAGAGCGCACGCTCTGAATGAGGGCCGGCCTCCATGAAAATGGAGCGTCCTCCTAGACGCTCGTATAGCTGTGGGTCACCACCCACAGGCTATACGAGCGTGCAGTTTGATGGGCGCGATGGTCTTGACCATCGCGACCATCGAAACTGCGAGCCGGAGCCTGCGGTTGAGGTTTTCAACCGCAAGCTCCGGAGTGATTTTGGCTCTATCAGAGCCAAAATCACTCCCACTGACATCACTAGTGATGTCAGTGGGCCGGCTTCTGACGGGAGGCGTTCCCGTGGGAACGCCCCCGTCAGGGAGACACGCCCCCAGCACGTCTACCAAAGGGGGCGTGCTGTCAATCAACATCGACAGCACGCCCCCTTTGATCAGACACAACGAGCGAAGGACTTTCCTTCGCTCGTCGCGTCTGGCGCATGCGCACGACGGAGCTCCCTCCGTCGTGCGCATGCTCAGTCCAGAACATCGACCCACTTGCGAGCGGACAGCCGCTCGCGAGTGGGTCTGAATCAGGCCCTATGTTCACTCCTGATGACCGAAGGTGAGCGATCATGACTGACATGAGTTTGGTGAAGACGCGGGGAGCCGAGGATAACCCGAACGGCAATGCCCGAAACTGATAGTGATCCTTCAATATGGCGAAACGCAGAAAAGCTTGGTGAGGTTCCCAAATGGGAACATGGAGATAGGCATCCTTGATATCCAGGGATAATAGTAACTCCCCTGGTTCCAAGCTCGCTATGACTGACTGCAGAGACTCCATTTTGAAGCGATAAATCTTCAGATACAGGTTCAAAGACTTGAGGTTTAAGATGGGCCTGACTGAGCCATCTGGTTTTGGTACTACAAACAGGTTCGAGTAAAACCCCAAACCCCTCTGATGCACCGGAACTAGTACAGATGACACTACTAGAGACTGGATAGCCTCCTGTAAAGCCTTGGCCTTGCTTGCAGGCATTGGCAGACTTGTGGTGAAGAACCGAGGTGGAGGGGGGACTTCGAAGACTATTCGGTACCCCAGGGAAATTAGTCTGCGGATCCACGGTTCTGTAGAGGTCTGGTTCCAAACCTGTTGAAAGTTTTGCAGGCGGGCTCCCACTGCAGGAGGTCCCAGGTGGGACGGAAGACCGTCATTCCACCTGCTTTTCCGCTGGTTTAGGCTCTGGTCTACGTGCAGCAGGGTGTGGACGACCTCTGCCACCTCTATGTTGCGTGGGAGCACCTCTGGCTCTACCACGAAAGGAATGTGGCGCACGAAAGGAATGAAACGAAGGTCCATTGTAAGATCTTCTGGGAGCTGGAGCAACCGACGGGAGGAAGGAAGACTTACCCCCCGTGGCCTGGGATATCCATTTGTCCAGTTCCGGGCCAAACAGCATATCGCCAGTGAAAGGTAAACCCTCCACCGCACGCTTGGATTCGGCGTCCGCTTGCCAAGCGCGCAACCAGAGGGCTATGCGGCCCAAAATAGCAGAAGCAGATATGCGAGCACTAATCTGACTGATAACTTTTGAAGCTTCTCCCAGGTAAACTGCAGACTCACGGATGTATTCTGCTAGTAGACGTAACTCTGCTCTGGAGGTACCAGAGTCCAAACCGGTAATCAACTGGTCAGCCCAGCCGACCACTGCTTTGTTAACCCAAGCGGTAACAAGGGTGGGTCTAAGTTGAGCACCCGCTGCAGTATAAATTGATTTTACCGTTGTCTCCAACTTACGATCCGAAGGATTTTTTAGTACTGCAGCTCCCGGTACTGGGAGTGCTGTTTTCTTAGAGAGACGGGAGACTGACGCATCTACTGGAGGGGGCGTTTCCCACTTTTCCATCATGGATGATGGAAAAGGATAGCTAGACGGAAACCGGCGCGGAATTTCGAACCGTTTATCCTGTTGCTTCCAGGCCACTGAGAGCTGCTGTTGAAGTTGCTGTGAGAACAGAAAAACCGCAGAGCTCTTTGGTTGTTCATGAAATAATTCACACTCCTGGGATGCAGGTATTACATCCTCAGGTAGATTCAGAACTTTTCTGACCGCCAAAATTAGAGATTCCACCCTGGGAGAAGTGTACTCTAATTCTTGAGGGGAAGCGTCCTGTAACGCTTCCTCCAATTCCCCCTCTTCTGTTTCCTCCGTAGCGAGGAATTCTTCGTCCGACTCTTCTGATTGGAGAACAGTCGCCAGAGTATGCTTTTGTGTCAGTCTTTGGTAGGAGGTGGAGGGTGCAGGCACCACGGTACCCATAACCTGTACCAGGGTGTCTAGAGACTTGGTTAGCCCCGCCACCCAGGGAGGTTGAGACTTACGTGCCTCAGCTAACTCAGATGTTAAATCCGTCATTACTCCTACCATGTCAGCGGCCCATGGGGGAGCAGGTGATGCACTAATAGCCATAGGTGGATCTATTGCTATACAAGCATCACATAACGTGGACCCAGCAGCATGCAGCTTGGATAGTTTGTTGTTACACTTAGAACAGACAAACATCTTTTGAGCCGCTTTTGTTCTGTTTGACATGGATACACACAGTCACCTAGACACAGAGGGACAGAAGTGAAATTAGAAATAAAACAGAAGGCTGGTTTGGGACACAGAGGAAGAGGCACTCCCCATTCTTTCCCACAGATTAGATTCCCTGCCAAACACCCCAGTGTTACTCACAACCTCTTGTCAGGGATGTAGTCAGGAGAATCAGCCTTCTGTATATACTGCATACGACCTGTAGTGGAGAGATGCAGTCTTTAAAACAGGTTAAACACGGCAGCCACGCTGTGCACACAGCCGCTGCCGCGTTATCTAGACAGGGAGCCCGCTCTATTGAGACAGGGAGCCTGCGCGGCTAGGCTCCGCCCCCTTTCTTTATGCCCTAAGGGCCGGAAAATGGCTGCCCCCGCGGCAGGATCATTTCCCCCCTGTGCAAGCCCCGCTGAGTAGGAGCCGCTAGCCGCGCTCATCAGCGGGGAGATAGTGTAATTAATGAGCAGCGCTATCGCGCTCTCTGAAGCCAGCGCTGGCCGCGGGACAGGAGACGGGGGATGTGCATGTGATTTATACTCACTGCGCTCCCTCTACGGACGGCTCCTGTGAACAGCACTCACATGAAGGCAGCTGTGGTGTGTGTGCTGCGTGCGGCATTAAGGAGCTGTCAGATGCTTTTGGTTAAGCACTGCACACTCCTTCCTGTAACCCAGGAGGTTAACAGGGTGCCAGTAACCCGGACCCCACCTTTAGAGAGGTGGCGAAGGGTACTTAAGAAAAAATATGTAAAAGATGTCTTAAAATAAGAAAGAAAAAATAAAAATAAAATATATATGAATAAAAGAAATAAATTATGTGGCTTGCTGGAGCACAGCAGGTTGTGACCAGCTCCAAGGGCACATTTTCTAAACTGAGGGCTGGTGGGGCATAGAGGGGGAGGAGCTTCACACTTCTAAATGATTTAAAGTGCCAGCTCCAGTTATCCACGCCTCTATACCCAAGCGTAAGCACCTCCAGTGTCCCCTAGTGGATGAAAGAGAAATACCCTTTGCAACAGCAGAGTGATTATTCCATTACTTTTATTTTAAACAGTCTCATTTTATTGCGGATGAGAGTCCCTTTATTCCTTTCTGTTAATCCTATATCTATTAGATGGAAACTCACACAAGCACGGCCCTGCAAATTTGATGGAGGTCACTTATGAAAATGGGAGCTCAAAAATATTCTGTAAGGCGTAGCAACCAATCAGAATTAAAATGTAAATCTTCAAGAGCAGTTTAAATCAAATGAAAACGCACATCTTATACTGTTACTATAGGTTACAGCACATTTTTTTTTTTATCTGTAACCGATACATACATGCTTAAATATTGCATTTGGCTTGCATTCATATGTAAGTTTTAATGAGCGAAAAGCAGATTTAAACCAGATGAGAAAAAGTCATAGGCTTGATCTGTGTGACAAATGCAAGTTATTGTTCATATCAATAATAATACACAGTTACTTTTCACATCACCTTTTATGTTTGTTATTTATTCATGTAATTTTTCACATACATTTTAACCCCTTTTTCAACACTTATTAACTACTCGCACACATCTATACTTTACACTGCACTGTTACCCTTTTTCCATTTTTTGTGTGCTGCCCTGGGCTGGATGTTTTTTGGGGTGCCCTGCGCCCTGGACGTGAACCCCCTAGTGTTAGGGACTGCTAGTGACAGAGAAGCCGTATTGTGACCTAGCAGCTTCCCATGTATTTGCAAATGCATGCAACTAATATCTCTGAATATCTATACCATATAGTCTTCATATATTGTTGCAAGTATAACTCAGTGTGCTGAGGAACAATAGAGGGTTAACCCCCCCCCTTTTTTCTGCTATAAATGCTGTGTGAGTGGCCGATGTGCGTCGATGGTAACAATGTTTATGCAGAAGAGCGAGATTGGACACATATGAGAAAGCAGCAGCGGGCGTCTTTATGCCAGTTGAGCTTTGGCTAGCATTTGCACATTTAAGCGTATGCAATCGCAATCCGTACTCAATACAGTATTAACACCAGTATGTGGAAACCAGTGGGTTAGTGGGTTACCGCAGAAGGCCTCCTGAACGTGCTTGACCTTTGGTTTTTAGGCCTCACCGAGAGCCTATGTCTAGCAGCTGAATTGTCCAAGAAGGTAGAGAACTGAGCAGGAGTGCTGAAGTCCGCTGAAGGAGAGAGGCTGGTGCTGTCTCTTTTCTCTGAGAGTCTTTTATGTGCATTTATCAAATCATTTTCTTCTGGAGACAAAGGTGATGATGTTTCTGAGGAGATCTAACATGGAATAAATTACAGCACTTCAAACTTTTGATTCCTGTTAAGTGAATACTTTAGTCAATTAAATCTATTTGGCAGACTATGGTCCTTTACAATGAGAATGTATAAAATAGACATCATTCAGCCATGCAACCCCAACTCACTATCGCTAGTCACTTCTTTAATTCTTTTACACCACATCTATTTATCGACAGCTTTGCCACTGTCAGTGTGACAGAAGTAATCTGGTCTAGGAAGAATGTAATCCTGGCTGCCGTTACTGTGCTGACAGTGGGGTACAATGCACTGTTAAAGGCTAAGCCCACCGAGGTCCTCTTCTTGTAGGGAATAATACTCGTGGCACTTTCCCTGTATTCTTAAATTTCATCATGTTGTATTAATATGTGTTACACCTGGAAATCTTATCAAAATGTATATGTATTCCAAGAAGGAGATTTAGCCATCCTAGGAATCTTGTGTTACCAAGACTTTCACAGAGTTCATTCACACCAAGTGTAGCAGATGACCGCTTTAACCAGGTATCGAGCTTATTGCTTGATGGGTGGTCACTTCAAAATGGAAGTGCTGGTTGGCAACTTCAAAATGGAAGTGGAGCACAAAGCTCCAAAAAGCTCTAAAAGACACTATGGTCTTAATACTTTACAGTAAAAGGTTAGTGGCAACCGTGTGTGCAGGGGCGTATGGGTGCAAGGTGTGTGGTTCACATGGGTCCAGGGTGGCCCACACACCGCACACCCTGCACCCATTTAAAATATACGTACCTCTCCGTCGGCCCAGCGCTAGCTGCAGAACTACAGAAATCACCAGGAAAATGTTACATATCAAATTATTCAGTGCAGTCTCGGTAAGCAGTTTTGTCACATCCAATAGTTTAATTTGTGCAACTAAGACGCATAAATCGACTGAAAAAGATGCTCGGAGCAAGCAGCGTTGCATGGGATCTGGGAAGGACTGTTGGCGTCACTGCAGCAATACTGTACTTATAAGGTCACATCTGTACTTTTCAAGTAGTATGTTATTAATCCCTCAATCTGCCTGCATCAGTTTGGCAGGAACCTCTCATTACTACACTGATGCAGGCAGACCCTGATCCTGTTGGAGGACCCTGATCCTTCCACCCTATAACTTTCAGTCTGTGCTGTCTGGCTTATCTCTACTCCTCTCGCCTCTCCCTACAAGACTGTCCCTGCCAGATATAGCCTCGTCATCAGTTACTCAATCACACAAACGACCTCCCACAAGTTCAGCACACACCACACCTGAAATGATCTGTACTGCAGTAAGCACTCAAGTTCTAATTGCCTGTAAGCTGTTTTATGTCCACCCAATTACAAAGTAGTGGTACAAGAACGATCAGTTAAGCTGCATACACACACACACAACGATTTAGTTAATGAACGATTTTAGTAAACGATTTTTTCCCTTGAAAAAATTAACTAAAATCGTTTACTAAAGTTGTTCATTTACTAAATGTAATGAACGATTTTTATGAACTACAAACGATTTTTGCATATTAACTTACTGAAAGTTGTTGAGTTGACAAGTCTGACTGAACTACAAACTACAAACGTGAACGCGCATGAACAATAATCGTTCATCGTTTGACTCAGAAAGTGAACGATTTTTTCAAACAATTATCGTTAAACGATAATCGTTCAAAAAATCGTTGTGTGTGTATGCACCTTTAGTATATGCATTTCTCTATTTATAACAGGTCTTCTCTGTTCATTCATAATGAGGTGTTATTAGTATATATATGTATAACATGAAATGACTGTATGCCAGCCTGTTTGTCCATCTCTCTCTTTTTGTGTTTGATATTTTCATGAAAATCAATAAAAAATACTTAAAAGAAAACGTCTGATTGGTTGCTATGGTTTTAGCAGTAATGTTATTAAGTAACCCTTACCTGAGAGAGATATTTAGTGAGAATGGAGGTACATTACCTGATCATCATCTTCACTGCCTGTTCCACCTAAGCTCAGAGAGCTGTGATGTCTATGTATGTCGGATAACTGAAATAGTACACATAAAAACAGTAATATTAAAAAAACACGAGAGAACCGGCCATTATGGACATTCAGGATTTACTGAGAAGCCTAATTCACAGCCTTATTGTTCTTCATTATATTTCTCTCATATTTGCTGAAACGCACAGTTCAGTTATTCTAGTAACATCCTGTTTGGATACAAATGGTAGGTAGGTAGGTCATAACAGATTATTCAGATGTCAGTGTTTCTCACTCATATATTAGTTGTCTCTCGGATTTAAGTAAAAAAAAAAAGCTACTAAATATTTTAGGCTAATCATGCTGTATTTTAAAAAAAACCAAACACATTGAGCCCTTTTTCTTTAAAAAGAACAGACATTTGCATTAATGAATTGGATAGAGTGCCCCATGTAGTGCTATATTGTTTGTTTTTATTTCTGAGTGTCTAATAAAGATGTCTGTAGTGCCTTTAAGACAACTGCTCCTGGTGAAAACACACAATTCACTATTAGTGCCAATCATAAATAGCATTTAGCACCTGAATTTTTTCCTATTGGAATCCAATTATGCCCACCTACAACCTACATGCATTTGCCCAATTATCTCTGATCACAGCTCCTGTGCTCTACAGAGTAATGTCTAAGTAATGCCTGTGTCCTATTTGGCCACTTAGTTGATCTTGCTTTTTTAAAAGTAATGTTGATCACAATTTGACATTCACTTTATAACTAATCAACGTGTGCAAACAAGTGGACTAAGAAAAAACGGTACTTGTGTACTTTTACGGACTCATTGCAGAGAGAACCCAATGGATGTTTTAAATGGTGCTTGTGTACTTTACGTACACAAGTCCTGAAAGTTGTCCCCACCTAAAGAAGAAAGTGCTGCGCTCGCCTCACTTCAGGCTCAGTGGCTCGCTACGCTCGCCACAAGGTTATATTCCCCCTCTATGCCCACTTGGATGGTAGGGAATAACGCTGGACACTGGCTGATGACGCCAGGGTCCTCTCCATGAAGGGGTTTTAGACATTACCATGATTGATAATAATAATGAGTGTAGGACACTTGTGTACTTTACGGACTCATTGCAGAGAGATCCCAAGTACCGGAAAAACTTTTAAGTGTCACTCGCACACCTGCCATATTGATTTTGGTAGTTTGAGCAGCAGCAGTTTCATAGTATTTCCTATGGCGATATCCATTTAGCTAATGGATCCACGGGATCGGCGAAAATCAGGGATTTTTCGTCGATTATCCCCGTATTTGTCCGATTTTTTTTTCACCCTATCCTATTTTGAATTAAATAATAGGATATCTCTCACAAAAACACATCGGATCCGAAATAAGCACGCAGCCCTATGTGTTTTCGCTATTTTGGGGAGAAAAACCGTCACTTTTCGTGGATTTTTCAGGGCACATTTCCCGAAAAATCCACTATAAGTGCTGACGTCAGGCGGCACTTCGGGGCTAATAGGATAGCCCCGCTGCGATTAATTAGCAGCGTAACTTTAGCGCTGCTAATTGGAGACCGGCACTAGTCTCCGCCATGAAACACAACTTATATCTGTGCACATTTGCTAACACACAGTAGCAGAAGTAGATCTTATTTTGTGACAAAATTGTGTGCACTGCATACTTTAAAAGAGCCACCTTGATTTTAACTTCGAACAGTAAAATTTCTAAAGACAGCAGCCCTTCTACATGGAACACCAGGGGGCTTCCAGTGCAGTACTCCACTTATAAAATACGGATTCACAAGAACCGGCATTCTGCAAACACGATTGGCTGGGCGCATAAAACTCTTACAATAAATAACTTGCAAATTCAAGAGATCCCTAGGGGAAATGGACTGGTCAGTCGTGCCCAAAGCTATACTTGCCAAAGTGATTTCTGTTGAATGACTGCCAGGCCTAGAAATGGCCCCAAGTGATAGCATAATATATTCCATAATGGGCTGTGCTACTATGCCACCATGTGCTATAAAGTTCGGTTAACATGAATAAAATGTATATTTTATAAGTGATCAGTATTAAAGTACTTGCCCTGGTTTTAATAGCCTCATGTATAAGAGACATCTCTGGAGGGCTGTGCGGTAGTCCGTCATCTTCAGAACTGGTCCCAGCATCATCAGGCCGCTTACTGAAGAGCCCGAGTGGAGGGGGTCCAATTCTTATGTTGGGCTGGAGTTTTAACTGAAATGGAGATTTTGGCAATTTTAACACAATTCTTGCATTCCAAATGGACTTATTCCTATTGTACCAAGAGAGAATTGCTTTGTTGTAGTGATAAGTAGAAGACAAAGACAGAGGGGAACACAAAGAAAACAAATCTTAAAAAAAAAAATGAAAATAAAAAAAGGGAAAACAAAAAAGTTTACGTACAAGGATAAAACGACAGGAAGTAGGAGAAGGAGAGAGTGAGGAATGGGGCCCATACATCAGTAAATAAATTAAGTTTTTCCTCTGATTTCACGATTACCAAATCCACCAATATGCGCCCATACATTACAGATAGTTTTCATTGATTAGCACATCATTTTCTACAATAACATATCTGCCAATCCTGAATGGCTCATCATGTTACGAGTAACGGTCGGCAAATTGGCTGACCATTACCATACACTAGCAATCTACAGCACCGATTGGTCGGTGAAATCAAACATATTGGACCCGACTGCCAATTCAAATAACTTTTAGGTTGGAATCGGCGAACCCCATACATTGCAGATATTTTCACACATTCATCTGCAAAATGGGAAATTGCCCCAATTGAGTGCTGATGTATGGCCCAAGAATAGAAGATATGAGAGGAACCTGGAAGTAAATATGGGAAAGAGAGGACGGGATGTACTAAGAATCCCAACCGCGATGCCGTACATAACGCCCATTATCGGGTACATACCAGCTAGAAAAACGCAAAGGACAGCTCTCCCGGTAATATCTGACCTTTGCGATACAGGGACTTCCAGACTTATGACCCAGAAGTCCCTCTGGCATCTTCTGTGCATGTGGAGAAAAACGGTGCACCACTGGGGGGGAGCTGGGAGGGATCCGATTGAATCCCTCTCAGGGGGCATTCCGTAAAGAAGACCATAGGCTTGTATTGGGTAATGCCACCCACCGGGACGAAGCACCGTAATCTCTTCGTACATATGAGAAATCTGGTAAAACCCCATAAACTGCATTTTGGGGGGTTTTACCGCATTTCTGCCTTTAGTACATCCCGCCAACTATGAGAAAGAGAAAGGAAAAATAGTGTTGGCAAAAATAGTATCTAAACTGCAAAGTTCTACTTCTGTTGTATTGTATGTATCTGCTCTTATTCTCTGTGTATGAACAACGGCACCATACCACTTTGCCTGTTATGTATTGGATTTCATCACACAACTGTAAAGAACACCTTCTCTAAATAATCTATATTTTTCCACACAAAGCTCATTCTTCGGACAACTATACAGGCCCAGTTCCTGTGCTCTGTGTGACGGATGGTGATTGTCTATGATAAATGTGCTGTGTAAGTCTGCGCAGGATAGACCTGGTGTAAGTGTGTACAATCTAGGTGCATATACTTTGCTCCTAAAATAGGAATTTTGTCTTTGCTTATATGATATGCCCTTTTTCTATATAGCTTTTGTCATTCTTTTTTTTTTTTCTAAACCCCACTCTCTACATCTAGTATACTTGACGTTACAGTGACATACGGGTACATTACCCCTGGTTACCTGTGTGGGAGTTATTTGCCCTGCTACCAACGAATGCTTCCATTAGAAGTACTGGTAGCAAGCCTGGAGTAGCTAGCTCAATACCACATACTCTTAATGTACATGTGTAAGTAGAAGTGAAATAATGCAGGTTGGATCTCTTAAAATTGATATTTTTGTTAAAATACAAGAAGCAAATTAATTTGATCTAGGACGCAAATTACAAACACTTGTGTGCAATACCTGCAAGGTTTTGATGTGGTCGGACACATTCTCCTGCGAGAAGACACGTACAGGTCGGGCAGCCTCTTGCACTATCTCCGGAATAAAGATGCTGTCATGTGAAACAGCTCTGCTCCCCAGCACAACGGCCCTGTAATGACATAAACCATCCAGTTACTTTATCTGAAGAGTAAAGTTACCACCTGTAACTGGAAGGTATTCCTGAGATCTGTCGCTTATTTTAACCACATAACTGAAAAAAAATATTTATTTTTTTTAAAAAGCCCCCAAAATGGTCTTTTGTTGTTAATTAGCAAATTATGTAAATAATAGCTATTTAAACTTGATTGAATATATTTTGAACAAAAATGTAAAATCACGTTTAAATAGCTATTTATTATATAATGTGATAATAAAATTTACCATCTTGGGGAAGTTTTTAAAAAACAAACAAACAAAAATAAAAAGTTTATACTGTAGTTTCAAAAAACCAGCTAGCTGGGGGGGGGGATTGACAAAACGAGGGACAGATTATTGTATTATATATATATATATATATATATATACACATACAGAGAGAGAGAGAGAAAGATATATATATATATATATACATACATAGATATACTATACACACAGACTCTGTCACTCAGTAGACACTGCACAATCACTGTTGCCAGCAGTGAACGGGCACATGGGGGGCAGACGGCAGCGGCGGCGCTGATAAACCTGCTGACAACGGCACTGTGAAGCCGGCAGAAGGGGAGGGAGGTCTGGGGGGCAGAAAACAGTTCAGCGGCCGCGACGGATGTTAGGAGCTGGGCTGCTACTATCACTGAAGGCAGCTGCGCTGGGAGGAGGGTGCCGCAGCTGCGGCGACTACAAGGAGCCGCAGCTACTGACTTCTTTGAACTGGCCAGGCGGGGTGAAGCCAGCTTCCCGATCTCCGCTGGCCAGTGATCTGGCTGCACCCACCCTGTGGAATGCCCTCCCATGCACAATAAGACTTTCTGCTAGTCTCCAAACATTCAAGCGTTCTCAGAAAACTCACCTCTTCAGCCAAGCTTATCAGATTCCAGAACCGCCCACATAACCTTTATAGCTTCCCTATCTACCTCCCTTCTTGTAGTTTACACATATCAAATTTTCTCTCTCTTCAATTTCACATCCTCCTGACCCTAGGCCAACTTTCCAGTGTGCCTGGATCATGCAGCTCACCAAGAACCTCTGCAATCGGGCTGGACCAATTTGCAATATGTAGCACCTATCCTTGTGTATCAACACCTAATTCCCTATAAATTGTAAGCTTTCAAGCAGGGCCTTCTTACCTTTATGTCTGTCTTTTACAACCCAGTCTTGTTCTATTAATGTTGATTCAAATTGTAAAATGCAATGGAATATGCTGCGCTATATAAGAAACCATTAATAAATAAACAAACAGTCATCGGGACGCAGCATCAGCCAATGCTACAAGGAGCAGCGGGCTGCTGCTTCTATGTAAGACACGGCTGATCTTCAAGCCGTGCTGAGAGGGGGATGATGCCGGGTACCCGATCACTGTGGCCAGCAGTGATCGGAACACAAAGAAGGGGGAGTCGAGGGTGTAGAGGGACCAGGACGTCCCTCTTATATAGGCGGCTGCGGGAAGATTAGCTTCCCGCAGCCGCCTAGTGGGCATTTCTGACTGGTCGTATCAGATACAACCATGTCAGGTAAAGCCCAGTCTGGTATGGTCGTATCTGATACGACCATGCCAGGCAAGTGGTTAAAGGGCAAGTGTGATTGTCCAAATGTGACTTTAATGTGTCAAAGGCCACACATGTGCAGTACAAAAGGTGCTATATCTGTCACAGGAGGAGCATTAAGCATGTTGGGGTTAGTTCAGAAGCTCCCTCTCCAGCGATGCTCTACCCATGGGGTTAGAATTGCTGACGTGATCTTAAGATGGTGTTAACTATTGGGGCCAAATAGTTCATGTCTTTTCAGGACTTTTTTCCTTTTAGCAAATAATAAATATATATATATATATATAATGTGATATTTATAGCTAATATAATATAGGCTTTAGCAACTTCTGGGCAATAGAATAAGCTGCTTATGAAGATGTTTAGTATACAGGACATATACAGAACATACATTATTATAAGGGCATATGTGGGCTGATAGACCTACACCAGTTGGCAGAGTATAACTTGTGTGTATTTGCACTGTGCATGCTCCAAAACGGAGAATATGTAAGTAGGCGCGATGCACAGTTGTATGTATTTCAATCGCATCTACACTGAGGATGTGTAAGTGGGGTCTATTATAGTGTCTCACACAGGGAAAAATAAGTGAAGTCCTACTGGCACAACTGTGGTTGATGAGGAGTTGGACATGGGCATATGCGATTATTTCCAGCCATAGCTACTGCACCTAGCATAGGGATGTCTCTGTGCGCACTGAAATATAAACACAGTAAGAGGGCACGGCACAAGATCCACACAGCTCTGCATACGGGTCAATATACCTATTTTTACATGCACTAAATATGGGACCAACACCCAACTTACCTACAACTCTGCAACAGGCCATTGTAGGCATCCATCTGTACTACACATACATTTAGAAGCAGTGTTAGAGGAGTGTTTTAGGGTTTGAGTGGAAAAAGATGCAATTAAAGAGTTGTATCAGGAAAAAAGTGACGGAAACAGGAAAACATGAGGGGAAAAAAAGGAAAGACTTAGCATAAGAAAAAAGTTATAGGAAAGATGGAGAAGATCGCCAACAGAACTTACTCAGTGTCATCTTCAGAGTCATATTCTGCACGCATGGACTCTGGCACGGTGACATCGCTTGCAGACTGGCTCTGCTTCAGCCCACTACTGCTCAACTGTGGTAGCGTCTCTTTCCTCTTCTTTATTCCAAATAATTTTTTGAAAGATTTAAACTTAAATTTTTTTTTCGCTAAAAAAATAAAAAAATAGATGTCAGGCAATTTCAATTGAGATTTCCAATAAAAAAATGACTTGTTTCTAAAGGCAGGTATCCACTAAAAGATCTAAAAACGACTGCACGATTACGACATTGTAATCGTTCAGTCATTTGTCACTCGTGTGATGAGCCTGCACTGAACAAGCAGTCGTTCAGTGCAGGGTCATCAATCAACTTGAAACATGTTGAACATGACGATATCGTCAGGTTGACCAGCATGTTGGAAAGATGATAGATGTCTAAACGACCAGGGGACACGCGCATCGCTGGTCGTTTTAGACACTTTTGCAAACAATTTGCAAACGATTAAACGATTGTTATCGGTCATAAAAATCGCTAAGTGGATACGTTAAGTCACGTTGGGACGATCGAGGCATATTGTAGCCGACATTCTAGTCCCCGAATAAAGAAAGATCCAACGTCCAAACTAGATCTACAGAAACCTCCTGCGGGTCAGTTTCACTAGGGGCCAATAAATCTATTTTCTATGTATTTCTTAAGTTTATAATAAAGACGCTTTCTTCCCAAATTCAAATATATTTCAGCCTGACCTTTCCAAACCAATTCAAACAGCCACTAAACCATGTTATTGGTAGAAAATCAAACATTTCCAAAATGTTTTGCTCATGGTCCAAATACACATTGGGCATAGCAATGTCTATAAATTATTCTGTATATACAGACAGTTGTGTTAGGAAAAAACCCACTCAAAGCAGTAATCTCTTTGCCAAAACAAAGCCCAACTAACCCCAACTAGTAACTAACTGGTCCTCTTGCTAGGAATGAACACCACTCTGGAGGCTATGCAGCAGTGCAAGGCAGGTTCTGAAAACAGGCCATTTAGAAGTGGAACCTCACCAGAGTATTTAGTTATTAAAAGGAAATAATACAAGTACTTGACACTATATTTATAGATAGTTTCTATAAAACAAATACAATGAATGTGTTTTTTTAGTCTGCTACAATAAGAATAGGAAATAGAAAATATACAGTATCTCGCAGTGAACTAAAGCGTATTATTTCTGTGGCTAAAATATGTCTGCCTATATTAAAGTTTGACATCAGTAGAAAGTCAAAATAAAGATGCAACAATACAGGCAAATCATATTTTCCAATTTCTCAAATGACAGATGAAGCCAAATAGTATGGCTTTGTTTATTTAAAATAGAAGATTGCAACAACAATATAAAAATTACATAAAATCATATAATACAATATAATACATATGTAAATTGTCAATAGTTGCACAAATAAATAGTATGGTTATTTGTAGGTAACACAAGTCACTTTAAAACTTAACTTTGTAGTTCCCCCACCAAACTTTGTAGTTCCCCCACCAAAAAAAACCCTACCCCCCTACAACCTCACCTCGACCCTCACTCCCATCCCCCCACACTCCTAACCTAACCTAGGCCTTAAGCAGCGGACAACTAAGTACAGCCACCCAGATGTATGCTAAGCATTCCTCTATAATTTATTCTATACCTCCAAGTGAACAGACAGAAGCCTCAAAGATTGACATAGAACAGGATTTCCGCTAGCCAATCAAGGGGGCCTCAGATGGCGCCACAGCAGGGAGCATCTAATGACATCCATTCTTTCCTTGTCAATATCCATCATCCGTTTCACATCGTGCAGAACTTCCCCCACTACTGCCTCACAGGGGAGGCCTTTACCCCTAATGCCAATTTGACACCATGTGTTCCACGTGCTGAACCGAACCGCTAAACTAACTAAAAAAAGGTGCACAAATCAAACCTTAAATAGCCCTTGAATGCACTGTATAACCCATTCAGGGTAACTTAGCCCCAAAAGGGTATACTCAAGGCCTTTGAAACTCTTTTGTAAACACTCCCAGAGGAAATGGTCCATAGTATACACACTTGCCGATGCCGACCAGCGTCGGATGACGGAGGGGGGCGAGCGGGGCCATGCTGCATTCAGCAGTATGGCATCGCTCACGATAACCCCAGATTGGGCTGCATGTACAGCCGACTGGGGTTATCGTAAACGGCCAGCGGGAGCGCGCATCGCTGGTCGTTCTTAGCATAAACACTAGCCGATATTTTGAACAATTGAACAATAATGAGATTGTTATTGCTAAAATATATCGGCTAGTGTGTACGCGGCATTAGACTGATCCAGCGCTAGCAAATACTTTCCTCACTTCTCAGCACGACGCCGCTCAATGGCCTCCCAGTATGGCAATGATGTACAAGCAGTTTTATTCCGCAATAATTTAATGTAAATTATATTGTTATAATAAGTACTACAGTAATAATGTCTGATGTTAGAACACATTTTAAAATCTTATTTGTGAATTTCAGATAGAACACTATACAAAAGGTACACAATGTCTCCACAATGCAAACAATAAAAAAACACTGTAATACTCTGTTCTTCATTTCATGCAAAAACAATTTTTACAATAGTGGAAACAGCACATCTTCTTTCTTTTAAATCAACAGCAACAAAAAAAAGAAAAAGAAATGAGCTTTACTGACATGATTTGGAATCGAAACTGCTTATTATGACCACAAAGTAACCAAGTCACTAGTTTACGGAATTCAATAAATACTTATTTGCTTTAGTTCCAATTAAAAACCATAATTTATATTGTACTTCATTCAGTCTTGTGTATAATTTAAAATATAATGTACATGAAAGAAAACAAGAAATGCAGAAAACAAAAAAAAGGTCTGTGACTGTAAATTATATCCTATTTTCTTTGCTAATCAAATGTGTTAATTAAAAAAAATCAAAAAAGGATATGTAAAAAAAGTGGTTAATGACAGGTTAAAATGACAAAAAACACCTTAATTACATTTTAAAGGTTCATAAAATATACTTGCAAATGATGATGAGGGATGAATCAGTCATTTTATTAGTCAAGCTCAGCAGCTGCTATTATGTTATTTTACATGTCTGGTAAAAATGCTGTTAGCTGGACCCATAAATGCTGTTAGCTGGACCCATAAATGCTGTTAGCTGGACCCATAAGTGCTGTTAGCTGGACCCATAAGTGCTGTTAGCTGGACCCATAAGTGCTGTTAGCTGGACCCATAAGTGCTGTTAGCTGGACCCATAAGTGCTGTTAGCTGGACCCATAAGTGCTGTTAGCTGGACCCATAAGTGCTGTTAGCTGGACCCATAAGTGCTGTTAGCTGGACCCATAAATGCTGTTAGCTGGACCCATAAGTGCTGTTAGCTGGACCCATAAGTGCTGTTAGCTGGACCCATAAGTGCTGTTAGCTGGACCCATAAGTGCTGTTAGCTGGACCCATAAGTGCTGTTAGCTGGACCCATAAGTGCTGTTAGCTGGACCCATAAGTGCTGTTAGCTGGACCCATAAGTGCTGTTAGCTGGACCCATAAGTGCTGTTAGCTGGACCCATAAGTGCTGTTAGCTGGACCCATAAGTGCTGTTAGCTGGACCCATAAGTGCTGTTAGCTGGACCCATAAGTGCTGTTAGCTGGACCCATAAGTGCTGTTAGCTGGACCCATAAGTGCTGTTAGCTGGACCCATAAGTGCTGTTAGCTGGACCCATAAGTGCTGTTAGCTGGACCCATAAGTGCTGTTAGCTGAACCCATAAGTGCTGTTAGCTGGACCCATAAGTGCTGTTAGCTGGACCCATAAGTGCTGTTAGCTGGACCCATAAGTGCTGTTAGCTGGACCCATAAGTGCTGTTAGCTGGACCCATAAGTGCTGTTAGCTGGACCCATAAGTGCTGTTAGCTGGACCCATAAATGCTGTTAGCTGGACCCATAAGTGCTGTTAGCTGGACCCATAAATGCTGTTAGCTGGACCCATAAATGCTGTTAGCTGGACCCATAAGTGCTGTTAGCTGGACCCATAAATGCTGTTAGCTGGACCCATAAGTGCTGTTAGCTGGACCCATAAGTGCTGTTAGCTGGACCCATAAGTGCTGTTAGCTGGACCCATAAGTGCTGTTAGCTGGACCCATAAATGCTGTTAGCTGGACCCATAAGTGCTGTTAGCTGGACCCATAAGTGCTGTTAGCTGGACCCATAAGTGCTGTTAGCTGGACCCATAAGTGCTGTTAGCTGGACCCATAAGTGCTGTTAGCTGGACCCATAAGTGCTGTTAGCTGGACCCATAAGTGCTGTTAGCTGGACCCATAAGTGCTGTTAGCTGGACCCATAAGTGCTGTTAGCTGGACCCATAAGTGCTGTTAGCTGGACCCATAAGTGCTGTTAGCTGGACCCATAAGTGCTGTTAGCTGGACCCATAAGTGCTGTTAGCTGGACCCATAAGTGCTGTTAGCTGGACCCATAAGTGCTGTTAGCTGGACCCATAAGTGCTGTTAGCTGGACCCATAAGTGCTGTTAGCTGGACCCATAAGTGCTGTTAGCTGGACCCATAAGTGCTGTTAGCTGGACCCATAAGTGCTGTTAGCTGGACCCATAAGTGCTGTTAGCTGGACCCATAAGTGCTGTTAGCTGGACCCATAAATGCTGTTAGCTGGACCCATAAATGCTGTTAGCTGGACCCATAAGTGCTGTTAGCTGGACCCATAAATGCTGTTAGCTGGACCCATAAATGCTGTTAGCTGGACCCATAAGTGCTGTTAGCTGGACCCATAAGTGCTGTTAGCTGGACCCATAAGTGCTGTTAGCTGGACCCATAAGTGCTGTTAGCTGGACCCATAAGTGCTGTTAGCTGGACCCATAAATGCTGTTAGCTGGACCCATAAGTGCTGTTAGCTGGACCCATAAATGCTGTTAGCTGGACCCATAAGTGCTGTTAGCTTGGCCCATAAATGCTGTTAGCTGGACCCATAAGTGCTGTTAGCTGGACCCATAAGTGCTGTTAGCTGGACCCATAAGTGCTGTTAGCTGAACCCATAAGTGCTGTTAGCTGGACCCATAAGTGCTGTTAGCTGGACCCATAAGTGCTGTTAGCTTGGCCCATAAATGCTGTTAGCTGGACCCATAAGTGCTGTTAGCTGGACCCATAAATGCTGTTAGCTGGACCCATAAATGCTGTTAGCTGGACCCATAAGTGCTGTTAGCTGGACCCATAAATGCTGTTAGCTGGACCCATAAGTGCTGTTAGCTGGACCTATAAGTGCTGTTAGCTGGACCCATAAGTGCTGTTAGCTGGACCCATAAATGCTGTTAGCTGGACCCATAAGTGCTGTTAGCTGGACCCATAAGTGCTGTTAGCTGGACCCATAAGTGCTGTTAGCTGGACCCATAAGTGCTGTTAGCTGAACCCATAAGTGCTGTTAGCTGGGCCCATAAATGCTGTTAGCTGGACCCATAAATGCTGTTAGCTGGACCCATAAATGCTGTTAGCTGGACCCATAAATGCTGTTAGCTGGACCCATAAATGCTGTTAGCTGGGCCCATAAATGCTGTTAGCTGGGCCCATAAATGCTGTTAGCTGGACCCATAAATGCTGTTAGCTGGACCCATAAATGCTGTTAGCTGGGCCCATAAATGCTGTTAGCTGGACCCATAAATGCTGTTAGCTGGGCCCATAAAAAGATGTGTCCGACCAAACATATACACATACTCTTCTTTTGCGTGTGTTTTCTACATATGTTTTGGTGCCCAAATGCATCAATTTTTATGATTACAAATAATGTAATCTGAAGTGGAACGGGGTCAGACAGTATTACCACTGTACAGTATAGTAGTATCTGTTACCCCATTAAACAATACTCATCCAAAGGAAGCCAGACAGTGTTGCTTCTTTTACACTATGGGTTCTCAACTCCAGCCGCAGCTGTCAAGTACCACCAACCATCATTTGTGTATATTTGTAGACTGGAGTTGGGCTGTAATCCCTGCAAGATCCCATTGATACATACATTGTATCTACATGTTTAGAAGCGTGGAATTCAAACACATTAGTGCTTGAATTCAAATGTTCCTATATCTTCTGGTTTGCTTTAGTATGGCATAGCCCCAGGCAAGAAAATATCACTGCACTTGTGGGAAAATTATTCATGCAGTCAATCGAATAACCTTTCTTGCATGTATCTAATGTAATTCAATGGACAGAGGCTTTGCACGCATAAAACCTATTTTTCTCCTATTTAAAAACAAAAGGTCATGTCACTGAATAGGAAGAAAAAAAGAAAACGTATCAATTTTGCACAGGTGAACCTTAAGAAAAGGCAGAATTGAATAGGCCCCACAGAGCATTCAAATATTTTACTATGTAGAACAAGTAATTTTCATAACATGACAAAGTAATTGTGTCATGTACAAATAATAATATTCAGCAAAATGTTTACAGAAAATGACCCAACTTTATAAATACTGAAACTGGAATTACGTTTGTAAAAATTTTGATTACAAAATCTAAAAATTATTATATATAAGATATTGAGTCAGCAATACCTTAATTAGATATCAAATGACATATCTTTTATCCCAATGATGAGAAGCGTTGCAGTGAAACGTCATGGAAATAAAATGGAATCAACAGGACAGGCCGATTCTCAGGGGTGCAGTGTTTGCCTTAAGCTTTTGTCTTTGTCATTTAACAGATGGCCATTTCCCACTGAGGGGCTGATGCAAAGTTGAACCAAGTTGGCCATAATTGCTCCAGCATTGCATGCACAGAGGTGTGTGTGTATATTCTCCTATCTGAACTCATCTCTGCAAGCTCACCCATCCGGGCACGTGGTTTCATAGCAATCATCATCATCAGTGCATGCTAGCACCAGCCCTATATGGCAAAAACAGGATTTTGGTACTTACCGATAAATCCCTTTCTCCGATTCCACAGGGGACACTGGAGTCGCATTACAGTGGGGATATAGATGTGTGCTAACCGGGAGCTGGCACTTTAAGAATTTAGAAGTGAGAGTAGCTCCTCCCCATCTATACTCCCCCCCAAGCCTCAGTCTTAGACAACTGTGCCCGAGGAGAGCTGGAAATAGATCACTGCAAAGGAGAAGGAGAAACAAGTACACAACTAAACATACAAACACATTCTGCGCGTAAAAGACAAATAAAGGAAACAGTCAGTTATTACATAGAACTGACAATCAAACCTGGCAGGCAAGAACAGCGTCGGGTGGGCGTCCAGTGTCCCCTGTGGAATCGGAGAAAGGGATTTATCGGTAAGTACCAAAATCCTGTTTTCTCCTTCATCCACTAGGGGACACTGGAGTCTCATTACAGTGGGGACGTCCCAGAGCTCCCATCCCGGACGGGAGAGCGCTGAGAACCCTGCAGAAACTCACGGCCAAAATGCGAGACAGAAGGCCGCAAAAGAGTCAAAACAATAAGGTTGACAAAGGTGTGTCGGCCCGACCAAGAGGCTGCGCCTCAAAGCAGAGCCATAAAAAACCCCTAGAGCCGTTGCCTAGGGAGAACCCACCAAGCGCATGGAATGCGCCCTGATGGAAACAAAGGCTCCTTAGATGAGGCCAAAAGGCCAAACTGATGATCAGACTAATGCAGTCTGCAATAGCCTGCTGTGTGACAGACAATGAATATGAGCAAAATATATCGGACCAGCCGAAAACCCGTCTACATGAGAGATGCTATCCTATTCATGTAGACCCTGATGGCTCTGATAACATTCAGATAGGCTGAAGAATGAGGAACGCAGACATCCCTTAAGAAAAAAAGACATGTGCAACAAAACTCAACCCTGTCCTTACAGAAAGACAAGTAGGAAAGACAATGGGAGAGAACTCCAAGTTTCGACACAGTGCTGGCCTAAAACCAGGACTAAAAATAACCACTTTCTAAAATAAGAATCTCAAATCGACAATCTGTCATGCTTCAAACAGAGAAGAGACTGTAAGAAAAATAAACTAAAACCAAATCTCCACGGAGCCGTGGGAGGAATAAAAAGTGGTAGTAATGTGATAACTTCCTGGAGGAAAGTGTGAACGTCCAGAAGCAAAACCCGATTCCTCTGAAAGAAAATAGACAGTGCTAAGACCAGAACTGTCAGAGTTACCAGACGAAGGACCACCGAGAACCTACCTGCAGGAAAAAAAAAAAAGGAGCCTAGATATCCTGAACTATCTAGGAGAGCCCCAGCGTTCACACCAAAATACCTACACCTTTTCAATACGGCGGTAGAGCTTTAAAGGAATGTCCTTCCTAGCTCGGAGCCTGTAAAGATCAGTAGAAGGCAAAGGATGCAAACACCACACCCCTCTGGACCAATGTGGAGACGTGTCCTGCTGCAGAGAGGTCGACTTGTGAAAAACCCCACGGGTGAATCAGCTGTTAGATCCCTAGAGGGATGTCCATTCTTCTGGATAACCATCTTGATAACTGAGGTAGACAGCCTCTCCATTTTCCACTCCTGGGAATAATTTTTGCTGAAATCTCCACTGCAAAAACCTCTGTCCAGAGTAGAGAACAGCTTGCCTCTTTCATGGACTCTAATCTATTTGCCCTGAATTCCAAGCTGTTTAACAGCAATACTGCTTCCAGAGAAATCCAGGGTCCTGTAAGTGTCTCACCAGAGTCACTGCCCCCCTTTCTCAGACACATTTTGTTTAGAGAAACTAATCTTACACTCGGAACCACTTGACTTCCAACCGGTGAGAAAAAGTCAACCACCAGAACAAAGGTGTCCTGAGTACTATAGCCCAAACTCACTTGTCGGTGAAGTAAAAAGGTGAACCCGACCACTGAAAGGAGGCCCCACTGAACCGGTCTGGAGTGGATAGGAAGGACTCGAAAATCTCACCCTGTTCTCAAAGAGACAGATGTAGAGGCGCACCGACCTTAGTTGAGTGGGGCTAATGAAATAGAGGTTACCTCTTCCTGAGGAAGGAAAATCTTCTGGGCTATATGTTCAAAAACATTCTCAGACCTGGAAACCTCTGTGTTTGTTTCTGATGAGACCCCTGAAAATTCATCCGCATTGCATGAGGCAACTGTGGTCCGCAATCTGTGTTCCCACAACTCAGGCCTGGAAGGAACTTTCCAGAGGAAATCATTTACGTAAGGGGCAATAGTCACTTCAAGAGGCCAAAGGAGGACTGAGTTCCAAGGAGAGCCATTACCTATGACGAATAAGCTAGGTCGTAGATAGGACCTGTGAATCTTTCTTCAAGCGTGTACCCCTGGATAATGAGGTCCCTAATCCAGACATCCAGGCAAGAGAGTATTCACACTGTAAAGGCTTGAAACGTGGACCCACCCTGAGATCCTCCAAGTGAGAGGGGAACCATGCAGTAGTGTATCTGGTGGAGGGCTTATAATCCTGGTGAATAGCAGTCTCTGCGCACTGAAACTCTCAGAAATAGAAGGTCCTCTTGCGGACCTCTAAGTTAAATCACTGGCAGGTGAACGTAGGCTCTTAAACTTCAGATGAACTGACTCACAGGCCTTTTTCCACCTGCTGCCTGCCTATTCGGTGGTCACTGAGCTCGGGACGGGTCCCGAATCCGTGTACGTGGCACCCCAGGCGGGGACTTAAGGCACGTCACTGTGCCGGTCTCTTTTAGGGCCAGAAAAGAAAGGAAGGACAATCTGAATAAGGTCTCTGAAAAGCTGAAACCGCTGAAGGAAATTAGTCTAAGCCTTAGTGGACTGTATTAGATGAGCCAAATACCAAAAAGAGGGATTACATACCTCTATTGAAGCCCTATCTTCTATCTGTACTGCTAAAGAGACAATTCTGAAAGAGTCTAGTCTCTTTAGGCTACAATAACTTATTTGGCTCAGCAGCCCACCACAGCAAGGCTAAAAACCACAGCCACTACAGTGGAAATCTTAGGATGTATTACTTTTTGGAGCATATACATCTCCCCATAAGTTGCTATATCATTTACTGTCATCCTACATATTTAAAAATCCATGGAGTGATGACAACCCCTTAGGATTATACTCACCCCACGATATAGGCGGAATGTCAGCCCATATGGTCCATTATACTGATAATAATCAGACATACTAAAATGTTAAGTGATAGACCAGAGCCTGTGCCTCTAAGCTAAAGGCACTACAAGGTTTTTTTGTTTTTGTTTTTTTCTTTAGGAATAACTGTCTCTTAGAGACCTGCATAAAATCCCGCTTACGGACTACTGGCCAAGGAACTGGCAGTGGAGTTCGTCCAAAGACGCTACTATACCACTTGGTGCTCTTTTGAGGCACTATAGACACCAGCCCTGTAGCAGCAGTGTATGAAACGGAGCACCCGGAGGAAACCCACATAAGCACAGGGAGAATATACTCCACATAGTTAGGGCCGTAGTGGGAAACAAACCCACAACCTCAGTGCTGTGTGGCAGTAACGCTAACCATTACACAGTCTGTGCTGTTCTAATGTACTAGGAGTCTTGCATTGCTGGCCTGATGGGATTCAAACCCAGGCTGTGTGGGTGCTAGCCAGAGACTCTACCCTTGAGCTACGGCTGAAATACTCTAGAAACTTTAGAGCTGGAGACAACTTCCCTGTTCTAAGAAGCCTCCTGGTGAGCAGAGGGAAAACCGATAAATCCCTTTCTCCGATGCCACAGGGGACACTGGACGCCCACCCGGCGCTGTTTCTTGCCTGCCAGGTTTGATTGTCAGTTCTATGTAATAACTGACTGTTTCCTTTATTTGTCTTTTACGCGCAGAATGTGTTTGTATGTTTAGTTGTGTACTTGCTTCTCCTTCTCTTTTGCAGTGATCTATTTCCAGCTCTCCTCGGGCACAGTTGTCTAAGACTGAGGCTTGGGGGGGGGGGGGGGGGGGGAGGGGGAGTATAGATGGGGAGGAGCTACTCTCACTTCTAAATTCTTTAAGTGCCAGCTCCCAGTTAGCACACATCTATATCCCCACTGTAATGAGACTCCAGTGTCCCCTAGTGGATGAAGGAGAAACAGGTGCATTTATGCTTACACACAGCTCTCCATAGCCCGCTATTCTGATTAGTTCCTCCTCTCTGAACTTGTCCTATGTGAGAATGCCCAATCACAGCCAAGTTATGCCCCTTCAGTCACAGGAGGAGATGCAGCAGAGATGTGCAAGTTTCGGCATCTCCCAAATTAGCTAGGTTATGAAGCCAGTGAGGTGGGAAAACGGACAAGATATGCTGCACAAATGGACTTACTTTCAGCTCTGCTTCAGCCCATACAATTGATCTTTATGTGATTTAACATGGTTATTATTACTTATTATATTTTTATTTCTGTGCTACTAACTAGTAGCAGCTGATTACTTGAGAATTTAACTATTCTGCTGCATTTAGTATTTCATATTCCAAGTGTCTGAAGTAAGACACACTCAAATGTCGCTGACAGACCCAGTTCTACTAGAACCTTGGCAAGAATTTTTGGAGCGCCCCCCACCCTGCCACACTGCCCTTATATGCCACGTGGTACAGGAACAAAGAAGTTCCTTGTTAAAGCACAGCACTGCCACTGGGGGTGAATAAACAGGGTCGTTGAGAGCTCAGACAGGGCTGGGTACGTATGCCATGGCCACCCCCCCACCACAAAAATGTAAATAAATACTATGCATGGTGGCGCCACAAGCTCAGCACAGGGATGGCTCTAGGAGGGGCTCTGCCTGACTGTCCCACTTTACTTCTGCTCACTACCGCTGTATAGCAGTGCAGCCACACATGCACTGAGCTGCAGCAGTCGCCTCTCTCATACTGGCCGGTGTGCCACTCAGGCTACACTGCTAATCTGAGGCAGCAGCTGACCATGCTCCCACAGGGACCCTCCAACTAGCCCGGGTAGGCAATACCCACTCCCCCTTCCCTCTTGGCACCCCGGGGAATAAGGGTCGGATAAGAATAGTTACAAACTGTGTCACCTCAGATACATTTATATACACACACACACATATATATATATATATATATTTATATTTAGTCAATCAGTACTATTGTCCGGTCCTGACAAAAGTTTTTTAACAATCAAATCGAAACGTTGACAGAGTATTCTGTAGGTGACTCTCCATCTTATTTTGTGGAACTACAAGCCCCAAGAGTGATGCAACTGATCAACATTACCTATTGGGTTACTTATCGGGAAGTGGGATAGAGTGCTGGCAAGTGCAAGCATAGGGATGCCCACTGCTGCCTTCTCATATCCGTCTGATGGGCATCAGCGCAAACATCGATGCAGATTTGGCAGCCGTACTACATATGCGGCAAGTCTGACTAGACGCAAATACTGCAACGCTCATGACACGTAGAGAGCTCTCATGCTGAGAGGGAGATAGCAATGGCTAATTTATGCACGCCCATGAAATGTCCTTTAAACAGTCAGACACGTCTGGGTTTGACTAGTCACCTCTTATTACCTCACCCAAACGCTGACTACCTGTCACTCAGTGTGCAATTGGATCCTCTGTGTGGATGTAATCGTAAAACATTGGCTGCACGTGCGCAGTGCTACTGACACACATGCACAATGACTAATAATCGCTCAATCTGCATTGAGTACATCTCTGAATCAGGCCCATAGATTGTAAGCTCCACTGGGGCAGGGAATGATGTGAATGACTAAAATGTTCTCTGTAAAGCGCTGTGTAATTTGTGTGCATTATATAAATAACTGGTAATAAATAAATGTGTGCAGAATGTGTTGTATAGCTATAGCCATTCAGGACCAAACATATAACTAAATAACAGAGATTCCCAGCTTGAGAAATCTGCTCAGGACAATTTTTAAGTTTGGTTCTTATTGTCAAAGCTATAGCCCTCATACACACAAACCTCATTATTTCATCTAGTGTTTACAAACAAAGACGTCTGCATTTAGTAAAGCATATTTATTACACCTACTTGTTGTTTACACTATTGCAGGTGGTTGGACAGATATGAGAAGGCAGCAGCCAGTGGGGCATCCCAATGCTCGGCTATGCTTTGGAAGGCATTAGCGTTGTTATGCAGCTGCGTTCCGTGTGAAAGCGCAGGTGCGATTGCATTAGCGTAAATCTCTGTACAGAGAAAGTGGAATATGGTAACACCAGCAGACACATCGGAAAACAGAAAGATAGCCAGGGCAAGCCGAGATCAGGAATGTGGAGATGCCAACTAAAAAGATAAATCAGGGAGAAAGAGGGAGATCAACAATTCCAGCCTGATATATAGGGAAACAAAAGCCACTGAAAGTACAGGAAGATAGGAAAATGCCTGACGATAACCTGTTGTGTCTGATTACTGAGTGGTGCTTATATAGGCAGACCTAGAACATCAGCAGGTCAGAAGAATCTGGAAGTGCCATATGCCCACTTCTAGAAGTAGAGTGAGAGGACATGGAGGGAGCGAGTATCAGGCACCTCTCCTGGTAAGTGACAGCCAGTCTCTGGGTCTGGCGTGTTACATACTAATGACATAGCAAATATAGAAATGTAGCTTAAGAAAAGTACTTTGACCATGGCAGATGGTGTAACAGAGGCAGGAGGGAAGAGTATATGTGGTAAGATGCTGGAAAAAGTTGGAAAACATGGTTATGGGGAAGTCAAGAGAAGCTGGCACAATGAGGAAATGGTGAAAGCAGGAAAGAATGGTGTCATGTCCAAACAAAATAGTATATTGGACATTGGGGAACACCGGATCAAGGGATCTCTCCTGACCCCCCCATTCCGCTTTTCCTGGTCACGGTCCTGACTCCTTACTCAGGAATTGGGAGCAATCAGTGCGAGTGTGCGCGGCCGGCTCCCACTGCGCAAGACTATCTCAGGACACACCATCCTCTATTATATAGATTCATGAGCACCACACCATAAATGCATTCTAGATACCATCAGAATATCAGCATCATCAGACCCATTATCACTCCTGACAGTCCACCAGTGACAAAAGCATAAGGAGGGAAATCAAAGAAATGACAACAAAAAACCAAAACGAAGTCTAATGTCATACAGAGTGATGGATGAATAATGTTCAGATTCAGGTACAGGAGATGCAAGTAACTCACACACTTTAAAGGTCTTCTGGTGACCTGCGACTCCACTGGCTAACTGCGGTAGGGTGATCTAGGCACAAGGGCCGATAAAAGACCAAGTGGCCCATAGCCAGAGCCTACTCACATTAGGGCATCACTATGCCACAGATGTAAAACTGTTAATGCAGACACCTCTGAGTATTCCATCCTGAGAAAGTGAAAATGCTTCCTCCTGACTCCCTGTTACTTCCTGTCCCTCTCTGACCCAGTGCTTTCTTTGCTGGTAGTGATGGTAAGTAGGAGGTAAGGGGGAGGGGGAGGAGACACAAGGGCATTTCTCTAGAGGAAGGTCAGAGCCCCTGTCACCTCATAAGATGTTCTGATGCATACTTCACAAATATTCCATGTTCCCAATGGTGTCATCGTGATCGTTCCAACACTGCAATGAGGTGACAATCTCAAAGTCATGAAACATCCTGCCATATGGTAGTACAAAGTACATACTTCTAAATAAAGTGGCCTGGGGTCCAGGGATCATCAGCACATGCTGCACTATGAGCTATACGCCATACACAATATGCAGATGCATGCTGCCACCTGGTGTTCTTACATGATAAATACAAGAGATACAGAACACGCTGCCCTTTCGGTAGCAGAAAACATACAATCATACATAATTACCTGAATTATCATCTACAAGGCTATCACCTTCTCTCAATTTGGAATCCATTTCGTGTTAGGTCCAACCAAATAACCTAAAAAATTAAATATAAAGAATAATATAGTTAAAAAAAACAAAAAAAAACACAAATGAACAAAAATTTGCTCTATTACAGTTATGTGCGCTCAAAGACTTAATTGGTGTTAATTACAATGTGACAAAGTACAAATGCTGTATACAGTTCTAAAGTATAGCTCTGACGTATATGACCTTGCATCTCATTCAGAGGGAATTACGATTGTTTGTAAGCCATATACAAAATATTATTTATTCCTTTGACTTCTGAGGACATAAAAAGGATCTTTAGAATGTCCAAAATTGCATGTTATCATACATGCAACTTGATATGTATAGGGGTATTCAATATGGAGCGAAAACTCAGTTTTTGCGTTAATATCACACCCATGATGTCATTATCGCCCGCGGATTGGCTCCGGCAACTGACAGTTCCCACGTGGGCTGACTCACCCACGTGGGAACTGTCAGTCGCCGGAGCCAATCAGCGGGCGCTCTACAGTCAGCACTGCTGCTGATTGGCTGACTGGACTGCAATGCCCCGTGAAGTGCCGATAGCTGCCATTCGGGAGCTATCTGTATGTGTGACAACACACATACAGATAGCTGTGTTGCGTGGCTCGGGTAACTCGTCTTTTTTTTTTTTTTTAAATCCCATGGATTACTACGGAGACCAGCGCTGGATGTAGGGGAGTATAAAATCTTCCTTGCAGGGCCAAGTTGTAAGGATCTACTGGAGAAGGAGACAGAACATCTGGTATAGGTAAGTATGTGTGAATGGGTAGGTGTATGTAATAAACTTGTACTGGGCACGGTGTGTGTGTTTTGTCTTTTTTTAACTATTTATTTTACAGAGAAATTACAGGTGCCGCATGTCTGCTGGCACTTGTAGTTCCACAAGTGCAAAATGGCAGGCATGCTGGCACTTGTAGTTCCACTGTAAAGTACAATAGTGTTACATTATTTGGCCCCCCTATTACCCCCATACCCACCGCTCCAGGGGCATGGGGATGAGCCCCAGGCTTCAGCGTAAGCCTGTGGTGCTCGGGAGAGGGGGGACCCTTTTTGGGGGGTCCCCAACTACCCCGAGATCACCGGCTTGCGCTGACCGACTTGGGGTGTAATGCTTTGGACCTGGAGCCCCGGTGATTGGGTCTCCGGGCTGTGGCATTACACCCCGGTCGGCTGGGTCTGGTGCTGGTCTTAAATATAGGGGGTACCCCACGTCGTTTTTGCCCCCTATATTTAAAACCAGCACTAGTCCCTGCAGCCTGGTATTGGTTTCTAAAATACGGTGGAACCCTACACATTTCGTTCCCCGTATTTTTAGAAACCACCACTGGCTGGCAAGCCTGGGGCTGGTTTGGCTTTTTGGGGGGGGGGGGGGGACCTTATGTCATTTTTTTTGTCAATTTTTACAGGATAACAAAAACGGGAATTTTCGGAAAATATTCTAGGGACCCCCCTAATGATGTCTACACATGGGGGATCACTATGGGTACCCCAATTTTTAACTACTGAAGGAAGTCGGGGTTTCTAATAGCCGCAGCTAAAAACACCTGGCAAAGCTATTTAAAAACCCGACTTTCTTTTGCAGGCAAAAACGGGGTTACCCATAGTGATCCCCCATGTCTGGACATCTTTAGGGGGGTCCCAGGCATATTTCCCGAAAATTCCCGTTTTTTTCCTTAAATGGGGTCAAGGGTCATTTTTAAAAAAACGGATAATTTTTCAAATCACTATAGCAAGTGAAAAAAATGCAGAATAGGGGTTTGGGGGTGTAGGCTTATAAAAAAATAGCCTGTAGTTTTGGGAATGTCCCCTTAAATGGAAATGTTAAAAAAAAAAATGTCCTAAAAAAAATCGGGACAAAAAATTTTGTGTTAAAAATATAAATAAAAATTTGGTACAAATATTGCCAAACTAACGAAATTATTTCTGGTGGGGTCCCCAAGTATGGGGCAGGTGTTTTATTCATTGCGCAAAGTAGCGACAGGTACATTTTTTGCAGAATTTTTTTAAATTACCTTTAGAGGCAATAAAAATATTTGATGGGACCACTCAAAAAAACGAAAAAAGAAAACCTAAGTGCTCTTCTGCATCACTTCTTCAATGTCGGGAAAAAAAACACCTGCGCGGCTATTTAAAAACCCCCGACTTTCTTCTGCAGGCAAAAATGGGGGTACCCATAGTGATCCCCGAGGTCTGGACATCTTTAGGGGGCTCCTACAATTATTTCCAGAAAATTCCAGGTTTTTTTTCGCCGATCCAAGTATCGCTGGGTCCCGTTTTCGATGATTTCAAATTGAATACGGGGATAAGCGGGAGCGCGCGCGATACTTTTTCGCTGGCAAAACCTCCGATGTGCGGCGGAAACCTCGCTGGCGAGGTTAACGTTTCATATTGAATACCCCTCGTAGAGGCAGGCTATTGTATGGGCAGTGAGGCACCATTACTTAGGAGGCACAGAGCTGATCAGCGGGTACTTACAGGGCCCTATGTCCATATGTGCTTATATCTAGAGTTGGAGTTGTAAACTCGCACCACACTAGTTTGGTTGCATGTAATAATCAAACAATGACTTTATATCGAGACATTCATTCATAGGGAAAAGTTCTGTTACCATAGCAACCATATATTTAGTTTTTTTTTCTTTCTAAACTTTAATAGAAGGAGGAAAGAAAAAAATAAAGACAGGCTGGTTTGGATGCAATCGTTTTGATGAGCTCAATGTGCTATTGTTGATTGTCTATGGAGCGGTTTTGCTTCTTTGTTGGGCATTTCAGAGTTTATTAATTTATTGAAGTACACAGTGCACTCAAAGTCAAACCTCAGCTAGTATTTCACAAAGTGTTCATAATATCTCAACCTCCACTATTTATTTACTTTTTAAAGAAAAAATAATCCAGCAGTTGTTTTTTTTATTTCAGATTTGTGTTGGGCTGCCCCTGGCCCCTGCAATTGTCATTCTGAGATTGCCACAGTGCGAAGATAATTGATCTTTCTTAAATAGGTTTCTCCATGCATAGGGATAGACCTTGCAGGCAATTATTTATTTCCGGCAATGTGTACCACTGACAAAAGCAGCCGATAACCTTTAATAGATGAGAAGCTCAGC